>VOQJ01039047.1:5974-16764 GCA_015052665.1 Apistogramma diplotaenia | reverse complement strand
TGTAAGAAGTTGAAAGTACCAATATTTGTGTAAAAATGTAGGGAGTAAAAGTAAAAAGTAGTCCAAAAAATAAATACTCAAGTAAAGTACAGATACCTGAAAAATCTACTTAAGTACAGTAACAAAGTATTTGTACTTCATTACTTTCCACCTCTGCTGACTTTAGAATATTCTCCATGACAGGGGTCATAAATCTGGAAAAAATCATAGCTTACTACATCCAAATATGCCGGTTTATGTTCAAGTATATGAGAACAGTGCAAATCATTTGGATGGAACTTGGCACATCACGTTAAAATACTGCATCTTAGACAATGTATTTGATTCAAATTGTATTAAATGATACACTAAAGTATGTGAGAACAGTATAAAATATTCTAATGAGGGCTATTAAAATCTTAAACAACGATATTCATTCATAAATTTGTTCATTGTTTTCATCACCTGCACTTAACAAGACTTGATCATAGACCTGCTGCACAGCTGCTGGCACTCCCAAATCACCCAGCAGCTTCAGCACATCTGTTTCTTTACCTCCTTGATGCAGTTCACATCAGGAAGAAGGCTTTAACTGAGACCAATGATTGCCTTGCTTCATACTGGCAATATTCGCCAGCAAACAAATGCTTAAACCCTAGCTTATCTCCTGAGATTTGCAACACTCTTGCATTGCTGATATTGAAGTCTTTCTGAGTGGTTGTGAAGGATCCCACTTCTTTTTCTTCTGCCAGTGTTTTCCATATGGGTGGACAATGCCATGTCTCTGCAAGATGTAGGTGCACTCATCAGGCAGAAGAATAATTACATTTTTCTGGATATCCTGCTCAATTCATCTAAACGTCCTGTCAGATGGAAAGGGAACTGTGTCCTTGGATGGAAAAGAAATGGGTGATTTTGAGCTGAGGGAACAGCTGCAAACTGAGTGCAAATAACATGGACATAAAATTGATTTTCTTATTTATTCCATAAATTGTAAAACTGGTGGGCATGGCACTTGTGTACTGCATACAGCAGGATTTTGTTACACTATCGCAATGCAATAATTGATACACAGCAAACATACATCTTTGACAGAATGTCCAAAGGACTCAAAAATAGACTGGGTAGGATACTTGCTCATAGTTTTACTCAAGAAAAATGTGGTGCTTCCTTGCCACATCCAAGTCACGGACAGAAATTTTCTACCATGTTGAGAACAATGGTTAGCTCTGTAGGTGACAGACTGGATGTGAAATCTGACCTTTTCCTTGACCATGACGCCACTGTCTCTGGCTGTGTTTACACTTCGATTACAACTAACAGAAGTCGGGTCCTCAGTGCACCGCAATACTATAAGTCACATGATATGGATACATGGATACTTCAGGCTAGTTGCAGGCTGCTAATTAGCAGATATTGGTGTGAAATGATTTAACTGGTGTACAGTACATGTGGAAAATATTCAGTCAATAGTGTTATCTCAGTTTTGAAAATGTGGCGTTTAGGGGCTTTTTCATGGCTGCCAATGTTCACTGATGCGGTTCTTGAACCTGGCACACATAGACACAAGTTGTTTGAGGGAGACGGGTCAGTCTTTTGTAACCAACTTACTCTTAATTAGAAAGACTGTTGAGAAAAACTCAGTGATCTGGTCTCCTCAGCCAGAATCCAGAAATCAATTCAGTAATCCACCATGCTCCTCCTTCCCTTCTGCAAGGTGAACATAAGCTGATGCATCTGAGCTCATTTCCTTGTGAAAGACACATTTGGATTTAATAAATTTAGCATAGGTCAGTTTACAGTAGTTACAGTTAGAATTGATGACTGCCTGTGCCCATTAGAGCATTCATCTCGTTAGATGTGTCATGATCTTAGAGAAATTCAGAAGAACAAGTCCCATGATCAGTTTGAAACCCCTCAAGCTCTCTTAGACTCAGGTGCAGAACAGAATCTGCGAGCAAATTTTTCACTAACTTGGAATTTCATCTAAACCTTTGAGACTGCATGGATCTGAATTAAATAAGCAATGAAACAAATACCCATTACCAATAATCTATTCCACCTCATGCAGTGTTGAACCACTGCACGGGGCCACCATTTTCACCAAATGTGACCTCTGAAGCGCTTACCGCTTAGTCCGTATTAGAGAAGGTAGTAAGTGGAAAATATACCCTTGGGATAGCTGGAGTCCCTTGTGATGAGTGTGGCCTCACCAGCACCCCAGCACTTCCAATGAAGCGTTAAGAGACTCTCTGAACATCTTTGTGCTTGTTTATGTAGATGACATCCTGATATTCTACAGGGGTTTACAATAGTATTGTATATACATCAGCAAGGTACTTCAGCATTTATTCAAAAACAGCTTGAATGTGAAAACTGAGAAATGTAAATGACGTGCCTCTTACACCTGTCTTTTTGACAGTAGACAGGTGAAGACAGAGAAAGCCAGTTACTAAATGGACAACTTCTACCACCTGCAAGCAGTTACAGCATTTTCTGGACTTTCCTAGCTTTACCGCTCCAGTATTGGTACAACCAGATCTGTCTGACTTCAGTGTGGGAGGCCACTCTCTTGCAGTGTTTGGACCCAGATGGCAAGTTTCTTTCTTGTGCATTCTTCTCCTCTTTGTGTATTCTTCTCCATCCGCATGAATTTGACGTCTGCTGGGAGAAATTGTAATGCCAGTAATCCAGAGCTGCTAGATTAAGTTAGCATTAGAAGAGAGGAGGTCTTGGTTAGAGGGGGCTGATTAACTTTTATATTTTTTATTGTTCATAGTGAATTTAAGAACCTGCCTTCAAAATAAATGCAAAGCATTTAAACCCTAGACAGGCTACATGGTCATGATGCTCTGGCAGGTTTATCTCTGCTATCACTCACCATCCAGGTTAGTTAATCTTACTTTGTCATCTACACTATTGTCAATGTTCTTATTTTTAGCCAAGAGCTAAGTCTGAGCACAGAGCCTTAATAGGGTTCCTGTATCTATTGGTAATATTTATTGAACCCTGTTCTGAGTGCTTATCTTTAAATCATTTTTTTCTACACCATGCCTATGCTACTATGACAGTCTAGGTTTTATGACACAACTACAGACTTGTGTACAATAGTGCTTCTTGTACTAGAACAAACAGTTGATTAATGTCAGCTTTTGCATACTGCTTCAGAAAAATATAAAATCCTGATTTGGCTTTTTGATAGGAACCATGGAGAGTGTAGGTCTATCATACTTGAAAGGGGAACATGACATGAAGTACTTTGTAATTCCAATCTGCCAGGAGCTTCACATGGCGACAGCAGAAAAGAATAAGTTGGGATCAGATCTAATAAGAGGCAAAGCCGCTGAGTATTACACACTGGCTATCACAACCATATGGAGTGTGTGTGAATTACCACAGGTCAACCGGGAGTCGAATGCCTCATGAAGTCAGTAATAAGTGAATCCACCAGATGCTCTCCAAAGCCTAGCTGAGCATGTCCGCTTCAGTAAACAGATATATCCCACAGGTTGACTGGTGCATATGAAAGTGGTAGATGCACACTTTATTTCCTAAAACATTGTACTTTAGAAACCCTGCTGTTGCTCAGACAGGCTGGCCTCATATTCACTGAATAAAATTCAGTGGCCAATTCGAGGCTTTTCATTGACAGAGGAAGCATGTAGTGAAAAGGCCTTGGTTAAATTAGAATCATATTTTTGGTAAAAATTTTAAAGGAAGATGGTATTTGAAGCCCATGTGAGTAGCAGCAAAGTCCAGCATTTTTCCTTTATTACATTACATCTCCTTGTATTGATCCTGTATAACAACTTGAGCTCCTTGACCTCATTTCACAAACATACGCTGTGACATTGTGCTGGCAAATTAAAATTCAAATCAATCTCCCTTGTGTAAAAAGAAAAGAGCAGAGAGAGAATGGGAGACCTTAAATAAAAGGTGTCATCTTAGCCTGTGAATTTTAATGAAGTGAATTCATAGCCAATTTCCACAGGGAAAGAAGCAAATAGCAGCTTCAATTTATCAGGAAACTCGAGTCAAATATCCCCAGTGAGAGGACAAGGCCTCTCATCAGCACCTTTAAAAACAGCAGCAGTAGTGATGAGAACTGTCCACGTGTCATGTTTTGGTTCTGGCAGAACCCAAAGAACAGAGTCTGCGATAAGTTTAAGTAAATTGGGATAGTTAGTAAGGATAGTTAGCAAAAAGGTGAGTGAAGGGCCTCAATTCAGAGAGAATCACAGGAACTCTGCCAGAAAAGAGAGTAAATTAGCCAAGCATCCAATAGGTAGATATTGCAGCAGTGAATTGTAGATGAGTCTGAATTTGCCCGAGTGTGTTCCAATTACCACAGTGACCCGTCACACTTAACCTTCCACATCCTCTCTAGCTCTTCACTCAAGGTATTTCTCAAGCTTCTTGTGTTCCTTCTTCCTACTGTTGCTGTAACTTGACATTGCTATATTTATCACTAAGGTCTTCCTGCACTTGTCCACCCCAACTACTGTATGTCCAGTTGGTTTACCATCACCAGTTTGTCGGTCTGTATCTTGGTACAGGTGTCCTTGTATCCAAGCCAGCCAGTTGGATATGAAGCTGGACACGTTCAGTTGGGGTTGGGGTTGAAGAATCCATCGGTCCCACATCCTCTCCATGCAACTCTTTTCACTGGGGTTACATGTGTACTATTATTCCAGCAGTTCCCAATTCTCATGTCTTGTCCACTCATGCCATGTCCTTGTTTCAGTAGCCCACTTCTCATCAGTATGTCCTGGTTCCTCAACACCTGATGGGGACCTTCTAACGCCAGGTGACATCCAAGCCTGTATATAGTAGCTTTAGTTACATTACTTCTTGCTCAAGTAGGCCTGGGTTACCATGGGTGACCTAACCTTGGGACCCTTATTGGATCTGTGCCCCCAACCTGTTGCTTCACAGATGGTAATGTCCTCCGATGCTGGTCTGCCTTTTATTTCTCTCTCTGTCTCATGCTTTTACTGTTTTCTTCTTTTCTCTTCATTGACAGCTGAGGTAAACAGTGGACTGACAGCCTTCCACAGACTGGTTGGCTCAGCCTGTCCTCAGAGTGAAAACGTAGACATTGGTCGTTTCTGCAATCACGGATTACGACCAATATTTATGCTTTGGAAGGAAAAAGGCGACATCTAGTGGTCGTGGACAAAAGTGTGTTTAAGTAACGTGTTTGGTTACAGAAAAAGACAAAAATATTGATGTCGTCACGTTCCTCACACTACCCTAACCATAACCATTTGTTATTCATGTACGGAAGTCATTATATTGCAATTTGATACTTTGACATTACAGGCTGGGAGCGAACCATCAACCTTTACATTGATAATTACTGGACGGACAGGTCCGTACGACACGCAATGCCTGGGGTGGGCGTGGTCATTTGGAAACGTAAATATAGTTCGTATTTCGGGGACCTGCAGAAACGACGGATGCTTACGTTTTGGTTGGAGGACATGTTGGGTTGGCTGCAGTCATTATGAGGGGGAATATAAATTTAAAATTTAATGTTTTTCATCTCTCTTGGCTGACTAAACATGTTTACCCTAGAGTGACTACCACAGCTAGGATTATGCATTTGAATTGGGTGAGGTAAGAAAACAGAACTCAGCTGACTGCAATCTGGAGTCTTCTGACATCTAGCAGTCAAACTTTAACATACCGTAGCTGTCATTTTTAGCATGCACTGCATTGTCAGATGCATGGTTTATCACTGGATTTAATTGTTCTGTCTTTTCAGAAGCATTAAGGATTTAAAACCTGAAAACCTTACAAATGTTTCAGTTAGTTTGGTTCGATGTTGGATTGATCTGAAAAAGTATAATTGTATCATTATAACATGGTGGTCTATGTTACCTATGTGTGACTTTAGTGCTATTGCAAAAGAGTCCATCGCTAGCTGTTTTTATAGGTCCATTTGTAAGAATAGCAGAAACCTGTACTCAGACAGCCAGCTTGGATGTAATGGCTACTGTAGGAGGACCCCTTCATCTAAGGATCACCTACGTTTAAATCCTTTACCTATTGTAAGGGCTTCTTCCTACTCTGCATATGAGAACTGTCCAGTTTAGATGATCGCTCTGAATTAGCGCCTTAAGATTTTCTCAGGTTTTTTGTGAGTGTTTTGCCCTGAATCATTGTCAGGCTCAATGCAGCCAAATTTTATACTCTTGCCTCTTTTTGATGTCAGTGGAGCCTGTTTTCGAGCATTCCCAAAAGCTGCATTGTGTTGGCATATGAAGCAGGAGGGCTCCATGTTTTTGTCAGTACACTAAATGCTGTCTAGATTAGGCTAATACATTTTGACACTGACAGCAACATTTAGTTGTGGTAATTGCTACTTGCCGGTTAATCTGTGCTTAATAGGTATAAGATGTGCAAAACAAGACATGACAAGGTGAAAAATGAAATGAGATGGAAAGGATGATTAGATTAAATTAAAACAGTTTTCATTAAAGAGGAAGCTAAAGGAAAGCTGAACTGTACTAACACAAATGGGAAACACTGTGCTCATTTTCTGCTGCTTCTTTTCCATTTCCTCCTGTCTCCACACTGCTTTACGTGTTCCACATGCTGTTTTGTTGGAAATCTTGATTACTTTGAGGAAAACTTTTCATCTTCAGTTTTGAGCCGAGCTACATCTCTCTAGGCTTGGATTGCAATCAGTAAGCGATTGTCTGACAAGGTTCTGATGTGAATGCTAAGCTACTTTTTGTCATTGTTAACCATGTTACAGATGGACCTGGACAGAGATAGGCCAAAAATATCCTGGGGGCTGCTCTCTGATGCTCCCAAACCATAAACGAGAGCTTTGTTTGTTGTTTGGCTCAGGATTTTAACAAGTCTCAAGTTAAAGTCCTGCTAGCTGCCCCACAGGCCAGTGAGGCTGTAAGTACATCCAAAACGTGTCAGACAAAATGATTTTACATTCGTGTAAAAAACACGATGTTATTAAAATTGAATGGTAATGCTTATGTCGGAAGCACAATGTTTGAAATATATATATATAATATATTTCTAAATAAATGGCAAAATAAATTGGTGCACTAAAAGCACTCAGAATTGATAACTTTGCTATAATATTTTTGGCTGTTTGACCTTTTGTTCTGGGTATTGTATAAATGTTAAAGGACTGTAGGGATGTGACAGTTTACATGAATAATGAAACAAGAATTAAACTGAGTTTTTATAGTTTAAATGAATTCCATTTCCCATAATGTAGTGGTTAGAAGAGAGGCCTGAAAGCCAAAGCGTCAACCTCCCATTCTACTTTTAAATATCCTAGCAACCACAAGAATGCTGGCAGTCTCTATTGGGATGATATGGTACTATGAGGTCTTTAAGATAAGATGGGGCCTGATTATTCATGTGAAAAGAACGACTTTAAATCCATTTTTGGATTTAACAGGGAGCCAATGAAGAGCAGCCAGTATGGTAGAAACATGCTCTCGCTGCAGGATTTCGAATCAGCTGAAAGCTCTTCAGGGAGCTTTTAAGACACCCTCATAGTGATGAATTACAATAGACCAGCCTAGAAGTAATAAATGCATGAATTTGCTTTTCAGCATCACTCTGAGACAGGATGTTTCTAATTTTAGAGATAGAAAACAGTTCTATACATTTGTTTAATATGTGCCCTGAGGAACATATGCTCATCAAAAATGATCCAAGATTCCTCACAGCGTTATGCCATCCAAGTTTAATAACTGTCATCCATGACATTAGCTCCCGCTAGCTTACCCTCATATGTCGTGTAGTTCATATGTTCTCGTTTCCAGCATGATCCTGCTCTATCGCTTCCCGGAGTCTCCTGCACGTTTCCTGAGTGTTGCGTGTCACCACCTGCAACCTTCTCTGGCTCTCTTCTTTCAGGCTGTGCCTGACAAAAATCCATACGCCGAGCAGGAAGTACAGCATTGCCTCTCTCTCATCCAGTGTTGTGTTGGGTCACATACAAATTATGTCAAGAGACTCCTGCCCGCATTGCTAAATCAACTCCACCCACATTGAGATGGTACTCAATTGCAATGTAAACACAATTGAGCGTGGCGAGTTGTGTAGCGTTGAGTGTCAGTACAAGCTGGACTCCAAAGGAGGGAGATATAAATGAACCAAAGAAATTCTTCAAATTAGCACGTCTTTAGTAAACAACCCGAGATAATGTGTGTTAGCACTTAAGAGATGGATCTGTGCTGATAATATGCCGATGTTGTTTCATGATTGACTGTACAGAGAACGGTGAATCATGTGTAATGCAATTAACATTGTCAATACTTTTATTAACCTTACAGAACCTCAGGCTGCTTGTGTTATCCAATCCAGTTTGTATTGTCTAGCGCTGAAATGTAGTTTCAAGGCTTCAGACTGTAAAGATAAATCTGTATCAGAACTACAGATGTGTCTGATACGGTTAAACTGGGAAATGGGTGAACTTTTTAAAGGGCTGGAGGATGAAAAGACTTACCAAGAAGAAATAAAATTTTCTCCGTACTCTTACGAAACAGATCGGCTCCCATTTCCACTCCAGTGTAAAAGAAATGTCTAAAAAATATACATCTTCTGTGTTATTCGCATTAATGAAAGTTAAAAAATCTAAAAGGTGCTTTTCTGAACCCGACCAAATGAAAAAATATAATCCATATATCTTCCGTAGGAAAATAGAAGGCAGAAAAGGATTCATCAATTCATCAAAAACTACACTCTGTTCAAAATGATACATAGAAGCAAAACTAGGAGGCAGTTTAGCTTCCAT
This sequence comes from Apistogramma diplotaenia, assembly GCA_015052665.1. Lineage (NCBI taxonomy): Eukaryota > Metazoa > Chordata > Actinopteri > Cichliformes > Cichlidae > Apistogramma > Apistogramma diplotaenia. The sequence continues at coordinate 8,006 of VOQJ01039047.1, read as the reverse complement.
GCTAGTGCCTGAGATCTGAAGATTAAACTCAAACAACAAATAACAGTTGGTAAGAACAATTTCAATAAGAGTAATGACCAGAAAAAATCTGTGCTGTTGGATTGGCATTGTTTTTATATTCAGTGAATTTGTATCTTGACTCAGTGTTTCTAAATGAGATGAGATGATGTTTTCTTTGTCCCACATTGTGGGACATTTATGGTGTCGAAACAGCAGCAGAACAGAAAAACACTCAACACAAAAAACACGAACATACAATTTATAACATCTGAGAGGAAACTGCCAAAATCTCCAAACATTTATATACATATAGTAAAAATGAATGATTATTGCACATTTACTGTAAACGTTATTAACTGCACATTAACATTTTTACACTTGTTTAGTTTACATGAAATGAGCAAAGTAGTAACTGTGTGCTACACACTTCACTGAGGGAGCGACGGCTTCCACGTGTGGACTGGTTTTGATTTGACATATTCACATGAGCTTTAGGATTACCTTTAATAATCAATAATGTTACATGTTACAGTGTACAGTAGCTACAATTTAATATTCAGTGTTAATTGTACTATGTACTTTTGATATATGCATGTATTGGTATAAATTCACTGATGTTAATTGATGATGTATAATTTATCACATGACCACTTCCTGTGGGTGCGGTTCTTTATTCACGTGTTCTGCATTCGTGTTATTAGCCTGACGACGGGCCTGTTTAGCCCGAAACGTTGCTACTTATCATGTGAAGGTCTCTCTTCGGATTCAGTTAATTATTAATTATTCTTTTTGGGTGCGCGGACATTTTTTCTAATGATTGTCACTTAGACTTTTTCAGGACTGACATGCGTTGTGTCGTACTGGAAATTTGATGAGAATTTACTGTATTAGTTTCATGCCTGTATTCACTGGACACATTAAGGCAGTAGAGGAGTTATACTCCCTAAATGTGAAGAGAAAACTTCATGTACCATATTTGAGTCTTGTGGCAAATGTGACTGTTTTTATCATTATAGATAAAATTATGTTGCTTTTATTATGAGCAAAATCTGCACAAAAATATTTATACCGGAAAAAATACCAGACACTACACTCTCAGGGAAAATATTTTGGATGAGACAAGAACATATAAAGACAATGACTAAATCGTTGTTGCCCTGACTGGAAACTAACATGCATAAATAAAAGGCTGAATGCTTTGAAAGAACAATCACTTTGCTGCACTGCCTGCAAAGTGTTAGGACAGTACAAGGTACCGTGAAGGGCCCTAACAAAAAACTCAGCCTTGTGACTGAACTTATCTGATTATTACTTAAACTGACAGGAGATTTAGAGATTTGCATCGAGGGAACCCATCGTGCTAAATGCCAAACTGAAAGATAAGAGAAGCCCTTAGAGAGATTGTTGTTCACTTTTTTGACTGCTGCATTTAAAAAAGAAAAAATACAAGCCTGGAAGCAAGACAGAATTGTGTGCCAAGGATTGAACATTTACTTCAAAAAAACACCGCACAAGTGAAGTACAAAAGAAATGGAAATTCTTGTGGGATGTGATAAAACAGCTCAAGGAATAGAATATGAAGGTAAAGCCTCCATATCCTGCTCCACTGCAACTGTTCCTGGATGCTGTACTTGTGTTCAAGGAGACGGGGATTTGCAGTGGATGAGAGAGAGAGCCCTGATTCAAGGCAGCGGGTCCACTATGATGAGGACAATGAGAAGAGAGGCTTCCCGAAATCAAACGCAAACCACATCCAAGAACTGTGAAGGAAATAATGCCAAAGTTAACTGCAGATGGGCAACATTACTGTGGTGCCATGGAAACCTGCGCTTTGTCACGTATTTAAAGATATTATAGAGTTAAAATTCAATTCAGTCACAGCTTGTGTGTGTGTGTGTGTGTGTGTGTGTGTGTGTGTGTGTGTGTGTGTGAGAGAGAGAGGGAGAGTTAAACTCACTTTTGTGTTTCTAGGGAAGGTTTTGTCCTACTTTCACACCTTTCAGTTCCACCCACCTCCAGTAAAAAACCCCAC
>VOQJ01039009.1:5152-21509 GCA_015052665.1 Apistogramma diplotaenia | reverse complement strand
TTGAAAAATTTTAAAAAATGAGGTTTGTTTTTTTTTTGTTTTTTCTTTGTTATTTTTTTTTTTTTTTTTTTTCCCCCCCCTTTTTTTTTTTTTTTTTTTTTTTTTTTTTTTTTTTTTTTTTTTTTTTTTTTTTTTTTTTTTTTTTTTTTTTTTTTTTTTTTTTTTGTGTGGGGGGGGGGGGGGGGTGTTTTTGCATGTTTTTTTTTTTCCAATCAGGTATAGCATGCAAAGCTTAAAAAGCTTTTTCCATGAAAACAGCTGGCTCCCAAATTTGGAAACGATGCTAATTACTGCACTGACCCCGAATCAAAAACTTAAAGCTGCATCATAAAAAGCGCCGAGCCGAAAGAGCCGAGGGGAACAGCAGAGCCTGGCGATAATCCTCGGCGGATTTGTCACTGCGTGTGACCCCATCTCAAAATATTGATTACAGTAGCTTTAATTAGCATAAGTAGGCGCACAAAAATGTAGCTCTTTGTTTCCTTTTCCGATAGCATCACCAAAGCAACAAAAATAGGCGAACCTTTATCAGTCTGAGCCCTAAACCTATCACCGTGTCACTTCTCCTTCAACAAATCACTGAGGGCTCACAGCACAACGCATCCTCGGCTTCTCCTTTTAGCTCCTTCACGCCTGTTCCACCTATCCTTAATTTTTCTTTCTCCTCTGTTATCCACATATAGTAGCATGTTCCTCCCCTGCCATTCTTTATCATTTTCCCTCTTCACTATCTTCAACCTCCCAATTTCCTTGCATCCACTCCCCTTCTACCCCCTCCTCATTATTCCCTATCTCTCGCTTAACTTTTTCTTTATCCCCTTCTCCATCCATTCCCTCTCCTACGGGGAGCCGCCTGCATCTCCAGAGTAATGGCTCATTCTGACCAAGTGTTGCGATTCTTTCAGCCACAAATGTCTCTTGAGTGACAGCCTGAAAGAGGAGAAAATGCCAGTCAGATTGCTGTTTAAGATTGGCCAGGAGAGACAGACAGCCAATCTCTGCTGCCTGAGAGTTTAAATATTCCACCTAGGTTTAGCGCTGGTGACGGCGCTGTGAGACGAGAGGCTACCTTCGACTTCAGGAACAATTTCCTGCCACGGAGATGACTCCAGTGAGGGGCACCAAAAAGGTTGTCGGTTCATCTCCCCGTTTGGAAGAGAAGAAGGGAGACAGCGAGCATGCAGGGTTCCTCAGGGAGGCTTTAATCCATGTCTGTGGATTGGTGTGAAGCCGGTTTGCGCGCAGATAATAGATAATATATCCCTCCATCTTTCTCTCACTCTTTCCCTTCCGTTTCATCCCCCTCTGCTGCCCTCTGCTTTCCTTTGCACTCTGCCGTGGTGGGTTCACTTCTTGACAAGACCCCACATCCAGCTAGTTGCTAAATGAATAATACATGCATGTTCGCACAGCACTGTTAGACAGAGGGGAGCGAGAGGGAGCAACGAGAGGGAGAGGCAAAGGCAGTGCATGAGAGATGCTGCTTGTGTTTGTTTTTGTGTGTGTCAAGGACTGTTTGGTGCTGAAGCCCCATATGGAAAGGCCAGAGCTGTCACGGGGGCTTTAGATCCAGTCTATATACATCCTCCACTAGAAGAGATGTCTGCACAGTCTCATGTCAGATGCTTTTCTTCTATCTTATAGTCCTTCGGCATAAATGCAGGGAAGAGGTTGTCGGTGAAACTCCCGCTGGGGTGAAAGACAGGCCAGTGCCGCCCTTGGGAGAGTGACTGAGAACATTATTGCAGGCAGGTTTTCAGAGCTTTGATTTCCAGTGCTGTGTGTGTGTATGTGTATGTGTGTGTGTGTGTGTGTGTGTGTGTTGGTAACACAGCATTTACGTCTCACCATTTATCCCGAGCGTCACCAGCTCCGTTTAACCCAGCAGAACGAGGGTTGTCCTACTTTCTATCAGCTCCTCTCATTCAGTTTTGATGGAGATCAAAGCAGCGTGCCAGCAGCCAGTGGAGTATGCATGTATTATCAATCATGTCTGTGGCTTTTTTGTTGTTCGGGAAAATATATCGCCGAGATCAAAAGGAAAGGGTCATCAAAGGCACTATCACTTTCCATGTGCGGGGAGGTCGGCGTGGAAGCTTTACGCCACATCCAGCTAGGCTGGGGTGCAAATCTGAAATGTTTTGGCTTTATGCAAATGAGCTGTTGTGTATGTTCGTGACAAAGAAATTAAGTGTGAACACAAACATTTTCTGCAGTCTGGCCTCTGACCCCCAAATTAGACATGTGCAAATGTATGCTGTGTACTTCAGAGAGCTTTTTGTTGCTCGGCGCTCCCTTTCTCCTTCTCCCTCTCGCTTCTAAAGACAAGAAATTTCTGGTCTGAGCGTGGCATGTTATCTCAAAGGACACATGCAGAGTCAAATGATTCGCCTCCCGCTCTCAACTATTTCCACTTTTATTAGGGAAAAAAAACAGAGGGAATGAATGGGATCAGGAGGGGTCTTTGGGACAAGTAAAGTTAGTGGAAGCGACGAGCCGAGCTTGTTGTTGTTTTTTTGTGACGACATGTGTAAAGTGGGTTTTTCAAGGTTGTGGAAAACGTGTTTTACTGGGGATGAAGTGCAGTCTCAGCTCTTCCCAACACTCGAGGTACAATGGAAGTCCTAACACCTCAGGCAGCAGGCTGCTGATTGATGCACCGTGACTTCACTCCTCCCACACCGACAGGCGGCTCAGGAATCTGTCTAACCAGCTCGATCCCAAACTCACGCAAACACACACACACACACTTTGTTTCCAGGCCGTACCTGTGAATGCAGCCTTTCTATTTGCAGCGTTTTTAACTTTCACGCACACACTGCACGTGACCCACATGTTTGTCTGTTGTTGTTCCTACCATCACGCTCCCAGCACCCCAAAATCAGATTAGAGACCTAAGGTTTGCAGTGTTACTTCACTGTATGAATGAAAGAATTGTAATGCAGTAGGCGATGAATGTACAGAGGCTTTGTCTGTTTTTACTTTTATTGTATAGTAACAAAGTAACAGGGAGTTACTAAAAATAGAACTAAAAAATAGATTCTTTGAGCTACAGTACAACACTTGACTCCAGACGCTTTTAGTTGACACGAGGATTATGGTGCAGGGGTGGCTTTTAAAGGCTCCATGGAATTGGTAAAGGAAGCATCAGGTGTATGGATACTTCCTCATGATCTTCCCTTTTAAACAAAAATCCTTTTAATACCTCCCTCATAAAGAGCACCGGCTCGTCAAAAGTACACATTGGCACAAGTTTTATCATCTCAGTCTGTTTTACTTCGTAATCGTTTAAGCAAACATCGGCCTTGTAAAATTCTGCGTCTTCCTTTGAAGTTTTCCCAGCGATGCTTGTCATGTCAGGAGCTCAGCCTGGGGGGGAGGGGGGGAGGATAAACAGTTTTTCCAACGACAAGATCAGTTTCAAGCATCCAACACGGTGTTTCTTTCACACTTCACGCCATTTGTTCTTCCAGCAATATTACCACCCAAGGTGAGAAGAAATAACAGGTCTAATCTATCGAGTGCGTGAAAAAACAGGCTCGAGCCCAGCTGTGTAGTAGGTTAAGTGAAAATATGTGTGTGTCAGTGCTTGCACAGTAATTACATCCTCTGTCAGTTCTAAGGTTTAACATATCGGGACATAATCAACATCATTTGGTCAACACAGCATGACATATTGCATCGTGTCTTTATTTATTTAACAAAAATTCTGCCAAAATACAGGAACAGTGTGAAAAACCAATTACTTCCTTACTGCGCCCAATCAAATACATTGGATTAACTGATCGTGAACAGGTGTGATCACCTCTACGAAAGCTGAAGTTTGGGCAGTTTGCTGCTCTGGAGCATTCACACGTGTTCAGTGAAAAGGAGGAACGACATCAGCAGTGATTTAGAGGAGCAATGGCTGCTGTCCATCCACCTGGGAAGGGTTGAAATGGCTTTTTCCAAACTCTTTGAAGTACCCTGAGAAATAATTCACATTCAAGACAGTTACCAGTCTTCCCATCAGGGGACATCCCAAACTGCGCCACGCTCAGAGAAAACCTCTTCTCTCCATAAAAGAACATGGTAGCATGGCTTAGGTTTGCAAAGTTGCATCTGGAACAATGTTCAGTTCAATGCCCAGCGAAAAACAAACACACAATATGCGACACAAACACCTCCTTGCAACTGTCAGCATGGTGGTGGAAGGGTGATGGTTTGGGCTTGTTGAACTCCTCTGCGTACCAAAGCTTAGTCAAATTTGGGTCACATAACAGGACAATGATCCCAAGCACAGCAACAAATCTACAACAGAATGGCTGATAAAGAAAAGAATCACGATGTCACAGTGGCCCCGTCAAAGTCCACACCTCAACCTGACTCAAATGCTGGAGTGGGATCGTAAGAGAGCTGCGTGTAAGAAAATACCCACAAGTGTCAGTGAACTGAAGTAACTTTGTAAAGAAGAGTAGCGTAAAGTCACAGAAAACTGTTTCTTCAAGATTTGACTGCTGAAAGAACTAGATCATTTTTAATATAAAACCTTAGATAATAATTATTATGAATTATTAGATTTTAATTTGTACAGTTCTTGACTGAATTCTGAGATGTCCTAAAAATCATGTTGAAGTGTTGGTAACAAAGGGGTTGCTAATGTATATCAGTTTGAAATGTTACTTTGAGTAAACTTTTTAAATTTGATTGTGATACGCTTATGCAACACAATCATTTACATATTTTAAATGATTATTTTCTCGAATCACAATACAGCGTATGAAGACTGACAAGCTCTGCCAGAAAGCCAAGGTCACGAAAAAAAATGTAAGGCTTTATTTGTATAACTGGACAAATATTGTTTCCATAGCAACTGTGCTTGACAGCTCAAGGAGGCTGTATTTCTGTATGTGTTATAGAGCGTGCCTTGTCTCCAAGTATAGTGCTCAAAAGCAACTTTAAAGGGTCAGTTCCCCGTGTTCTGGCTACATTCCTATATAATCGGACTCGAAGGCTTTGCATCTGACAGAGATGACAAGATTTTGCTCGTGTAAATGCAACCCCCGAAAGTGGATTTAAAAAGCCTGAGAACATTCACCGCAGCGATAATACAGAGAAACCCTCACGATTAACCAGGGGGGAAGATAGCTTAAAGCTGAGAGCAGATGCCATGACACAAGCCTGCACACTTCAGCTGGCACAGCAACTCTGCACCAACACAAATAGCACAACAGAGTCGCATTAGAAGGCACGCTGTCTCGTGAAAAACCTCCTGCCACCGAATGCGCTTCAGCACAAACAGGGGCATAGCTGTGAACTCCATCCTGAACCTCTCTTCCTCATCCTGATGTCTCTGACTTCATCTGCTCTGTTCTCTGATTCCTGTTCTCACAAACACTAACACCGCAGTCTCTAATTTACCTTCACCATCCCAAGTGCCACTTAATCACTCGCTCGCTTTCCTCTGCCTCCGTCTCCCCGTGTCTCTCTTTCTTGCTCTCCTCCTCCTCCTCTGCCTGAGAATCCATTGAGGATTTGCAACAATAGAGTTGTAGACTGGATTAAGAAATACAATGTCTGATGTGGGGGGTGGGGGGGAGGGGGTGTGAGGAGGGGGGTGTGAGGAGGGGAAATCAATGGGCAGATGTGATTTACTAAGCTGCTAAACATCCTCCGACATGTCAACCAATTAGCTGTGTCAAATGGGGATATCTTCACTACGTTTACAAGGTCATTAGATAAGTGCACCCATAGCAGTGGAGCTTCCCGCACTTGTGTGCGAGCGCGCTGAGACAAAGAAGGAATGAGATGGAAGCGTTTAACAACAGAGCGCGGCGCCTTCGTCCCGACTACCTGCCTGCGTTGCTTAATAACACTCGGGACTGCACAGTTTGCACCTTGTCACGCTCGTTGCAGTCGCGTTCAGTTCAGAGCGATGAATGGCACGGTAATTTTTCCCCGTCATTTCTGTTTCATACAGTGAGTAAACGCAGAGGGCTGTGGTGGACTGTAAGCACACCTTTCAACACCTCACCCAGTGCATTTCATTCCCCCCTCTTCCTGCTGTCACAGAGCTCCTACTGAAGACAATGAATGACAGAAAGGTGAGGTTTATTTTCCTCTCCTCACTGAAAAACACGTTGCACTCGAAAACATCAACTCATATATATGCATATAATCCTTAACTCTGTGCTGTGTATTCTGAGGGGGGGGGAAAGGAAGCTGCTTAGCTGTTGCACTCGTATTGTTCGCCACTGTCCTCGTTGCTAATATGTTTATCCTGGTAATTACACGTCACTGCTTGTAACCTACCTCACATATCACCTTAAAGAAATGTAATTATTGATATCACCGCGTTCCTCACCAAGCCAGGGAAGCCATGGCAGTGAAAGTGTGCAGTTATCGCTTTGAACTAATTCATGTAGAGTGCAAATATGGAACAGTGCCCTTGATAAAACAGCTGCAGAGCTGGGTTTTCTTTGTTTCTGTGTTTGCTTGTTGGTTTGATCATTTAACCTTGAGAATAAAGCTGGGGGCACGTTTTGGATTAGTGGCAGACGAGTCTTTAGCACACAATGAAAAAATGAACAGAAGAAAACACACAATAAAAGAAAAGGAGAAAAAGTTGATGAGGCAACCACAGCAAAATAACATTGGTCATTTATCCCACTGAGCTAGCAGACAGAAATTATATCACATCTGCTGACTCCATCATGGATCTGTATCCTGTATTCATTCTATTGATTCTTCATTGTGCTCCACAAACAAATAAAAGAAGGCGGAAAAGACGGGTTCTCTAGTTGTGAAATATTCACTAGATAGTGGTTAGCTTTATCTATAATTTGGCCCTGCGCCAGCGGGTTTACGAGAGCTTTGCCACTGAAAACCAGGCCCTGAGTGGAGAAAGTGATGGAAAATGCCGAAGATGTAAATCCAAAACAATGAGCTGAAAGATGCTAAAATGCCCCAAAGAACTGCGAGTACTCATTTCGACCATTTTTCTAAAAGAATATTGATTCGCTCAGTATTCGATTTTGCAAAATAACTGGAATATTTATGTATAATGGATGTATTTATGTATAATGTATATTAGAAGTCAGGTGACATTTTTATTATTATTTTTTAAATCTGGATCAAAAAAGGGAACACTTTTATTTCCAGCTCCAAGATAACACAAAAGCCCACATTGAAATTTTGTTTACTCTTAATCGATGAATATATCGAGACTTCATATCTACTGTGTTATCATATCATAAGGTCAAACAGTAGCAGTTAAGAGGATGTTGGCTGAGCTTCCAGCTATCCACTGCTGTAATTTTCTCCTCTTTATTGGCTGTCACATTAGCTAATGGACCTGTGGATTATTAAAATATATGAACTTTCATTAAGCCTCCTACTCTTACAACACATGCCTTCCCCTCCTCCATATGGCACCGAGCAGTATGTCTCATTTAATAAAGCACAGAGACAGCGTAGCTTGAGCTCTGTGCTAAATTGCAGGGTGGCCGTTACATGAAATGCTGATAACTTTGTTCAGGTAATAAATGATCTAGATTATATATAAGAGTTGATGTGAAATCAAAAAATGAAATGCCAAGACCTTTAGGATACACGCGATCTTACAACACTGATAGTCTCTTGTCATTTTATTGGAATTGTGTTGTTACAGAAAAAGCTATGTGTATTTTCTGTGTCTTAATAACTTGGTGTGTGGCATTCCCATGCAGCATATTCAATCAAACTTTAATAACTGCTGAGACCGGTTAGCGGGATCACGCCCCACTGTTAAGGTTTCCTGCACCGCTGTCAATAAAATGCGCAGCCAAATTCTGCCTGTAACCTCTGAGGTTCTCCCATGATGCATTGCTTTGCATTTAAATAACTCCTTTTTCCATCCATCCCTCCCAGGAAGGTATATGCATTGCCAACTGCATCTTAGCATCCTAGCATAGTCTGTTGTTTTCTAGGCTTTAAGTTTGCTTGGCTGAGTGGGTCCAGGACAGCTATGAGTGAGGGCCATTCACTGCTCTGTCAGGCCTGGAGATGGAGGCACTGAACTGAGGCCAGCTATCCTATGCTACTCCTACATGCCACCTTTTTCTTTCTGTAATATGTTTCTGTGTGGACGACAGCTCGGAGTGAAAAGGAGAGAGGGATTTTTCTTTTTTTTGCGCGCATGCGTGTCTACATACCGAAAGCATTCTCAGGTAAACAAGTTGCATCGAGCCCCCGAGCAAAAATCCTACAGAAACCTCAAGGTCTTACCATGGAACAGATTATGTAAGCTCGCCTGTGGGGGATTGCATAAGAAACACTTTGCGTGACACTGTGTGACCCCACCATCCCCACCCCCAACGCAGTCTTCATAAAATGTGTCATTTAAAGCGCCAGCGTATACGTGTGAGGAACTATCAGAAATAACTTCAGGTTTCCAGGCACTTCAGTTCAAACAGCATCAGACATGTAACACAAAAGGCAGGAAGGCAGGGCTGTGTTTAATATTTAGTCACCTCTCTTGTGGACCATCTGGTCAAAGTTGATTTCGAGACTCTCTCGCTGTGACAGATATTACCACTCGTCTCGTCAGGAAATTCTTCAACTGATTTCGTTTCCCCGCGGTCTCGATAGGTGTGGCATTCACTTAAAGTGTGAGATAAAATCATAACCCGTATACAGACAGGAAGAAGGACAGCGGTGTGTGAATCTCAGCCGCCGTGGTGCCATGGTAACTAAGCAGTCCAGAGGTTGAGTTGCGAATAGGAACAAGGTGAAAGGTTTGTCTGTGCTGCGAGTAGTGAAGCGCCTTTGTCAGAGCACATTTAATTATAAAGCCTCTTTCTCCGCAGGGGTGTTCATTTGTGCCAAAATTATTTCTCTCTTCATTCCTTCTCACAGGTGTAAAACACGAGCCCGTGTTAGGTAACCTTCGGGGGGAAAATCCACCTCTTGGCAGGTTAGCGTACTCTGCAGAAATATAATGACCTTGGGCTGTTCAGTGGAGGATTAAAACAAAAAAGGCTCTCATTTGTCCAATCAAAGCCAAATGCTGCAGCTACAATGAAGCGAATAAGACGGCTTTGCAAACAAGCGTGCGGCTTTTTCCTGCAATAAAATCATTTAGAGAAGTGGTGTGTGCACTGCAGACGCACCGGGCATGGGATGTCTGTGCCAGCTGAGGCTGCTGTGCATTTCATGAAATATATAACTGGGATAGGTTTCACTAGGCGAGGTGTAGGCTGGAGCAGAGCTGTGTTTTGAGAGGCACAATGCAGGATTTCCTGTGTAATGACACTTGTCTGAGGGGAGTCTGTTTGCTCACGATCGCTGTACTGACATTTGCATTATGCACCTTTAAAGGACGGGGATGTCCGTCTGATTTTTCTTTTGGAGAAAGATCAGTGTGGCCCATTTTTATGCACTGCTGGGCCGCGTTCCTGTAGCACCACAGATTAGAAACCACCCACTGTACCACCTATTCAAAAGCTTATTCAAAACCATGTTTCTAGTATTTAGTAAGTGGACATATCAATGACAGTTGGGTCCATAGGCTTTACTTTACTTGCCTGAAGTCTAGAATCCATGGGCGTCACCAAACACTGTGTTTCCTCCCTTAAGTTGCTTACTGGCGCGCCCCCCCCATTTGCCATTGAAGAATATCCTCTGCTTGCAGTTTGCTTTGGGTCATCATCCATTTGCACTGTGAAGCTCTGGCCCATCAGTTTTGCAGCATTTGTCTGAATCGGAGCAGCGAGCAAAGCCCTGTACACTTCACACTTACATCCTGCTACTTTTACCAGCAGTCACATCATTAATAAACACAAGCGACCTGGTTCCACTGGCAGCCATACATGGCCACGGCTCAGCACTGCACGTGAGCTGCTGCTGTCCGTCTCAATGCTTTTCTCTTCTCATCGTTCTGGTTTATCTTGGTTTGATTTGTCCAAAAAAATTTTTTTTTTCCAGAGCTTGCCAGCTCTTTCAGGTGTTTTCTGGCAAAGTCTTTGTGTTCTTGGTTTAACCAGCGATTCACACCTTAATGCAAAGCCTCTGTATTTTCACTAATGAAAGCATCTCTTGATTGTGGACCTTGACAATGATACTCCAGAGTCTTCTTGACTTGTCGATGACCATGGAAATAATTCTGCAATCATCCACTTTAGGTCTCCCAGACCTTTTATTGTTGCTGAGCTACCAGATTGTTGATTTGGCCACTTCTAAAGTTTTTGCTTTCTCTCTGACAGCTACCAGAGAAGATGAACACTTGGACCAGAGCTTTTATTTGCTTCATTTGTCATGGGTTAATCAGGAAAAAGGCCTCAAATTTGGAGGACTATGTGTATAAATGGCTGTAATTCATAAACAATTGCAATGCTTTAGTTAAACCGCTTCAATTAAAGCTGATAGTGTGCGTCATGTGTGATTTTGTGGTGTTGTACAAAGGCAAAATTACAAAAATGTGATCAGTGCTGTTTAATCTTAGAGACTGTCGCCTTACAACCAAATTGCTTATCATTACTGCAGTCAGTCCGGTGTGATGACTTTTCATACGACTGAAGCTGGATTCAGTGAGAAGACTCAGTGGTATCACATGCAGGATGTTTCTGCACAACATTGTCCATTTTGGATTTTTAGCCCGAGGCCACTCGGAAGTGAACGGTAATGTCTCTCTCCACATAGGATCTGGTGTCCTCTCCACCTTCTCAATAATTCAATGGAAAGAGGAGACATCAGCTCTTGTATAATTACTGTGTGAGGGTGACAAGCTCCTCTGTCAAGGGCAAGATGGGAGCAAGCTTTACACTGCCGAAGAGAGCTAAAAGACACAGCAACAGCAGGTGCTGCCGGCAGTGTCGATGACAAAAGCTTCAGCTAAATATGGGATGATGAAACTGCAGGTAATTTGGGTGGAAGTCATTTGGGTGGAAAACGCTGTGACAACATGCAGTGTTTTTGTTGTTCGGTAAGAATTCCAACTCCCGAAGTTACAAAGCAGCTCTAAAATCGTGACAAGCCTCTGCAGCACCGAAATGCGAGGAGGCCATTCCCTGATTTCACACCTGAAAATGGGATCATTAAGATACAGGGGAGAGCAATATTCTTTGATGAATTTTTAACATGTTTCTTGGATTTGGGTATTGTTCTGTTAGTTCTCAGCGGTCAAGAGGCAACGCAATCCTCCTCCTCCGCTGGGCAAAGAGGTGCCGTACGCGATATCTGATTTCGTCTCCTGGCTCGGCTGAGATGACAGACTCTGTTAATCTAACACCGGGCAAACCGCAAACTTCCTGCTCAGAGAAACCCTCGGCATAAGCATACCTGCCAAGATGTGACTAAAACTGTTACTGTCACTGGGACCTAAAACCTGGCATGGGCAAAGGCTTGGCACACAGCCCTCGATTTTAAATGAGCTAGACAAAGTAGGCAGTCATTAGAAGTACACGTTTTGACATACTGTCTCCCACGGGTACCCAGGCACATGTCTGGACCAAAATGTCTTCCAGAGAAAGAGTGCTGATTTGGAATCCCTGAGGACGCCCGCTAACTCTTAAAGGCTGAGCTGATCCGAGATCAGCGCCGATGATGAAACTTTTCTTAGGCGAGCGCGCAGGGTGGATCGTTATAAACTGTCACATGCTCGACAGTTTGTCTCTCACGTTACGTCTCTCCATCGTAGAAAAATAATGAAAACACTTTTATTTTATCGAAATTTTGCTCCACTGTCATTCATGAAAGCAGCCACGGCAGCTTATTGAGGGTATAGTCTCCATGACTTGTAATGTTGATGCTCCATGGTAGGCTAGATTTTTATATTCTGACTTGATATTAAAATATCAATTATTTACACCTCCATTTGGCTGATACGTCAAATTAAACTGTCCCTGCCTCACTGTTTCTCACTGCCTGCCACGTTGATTGTTTACATTCAAACAATCAACCTGGACATTCCCCATCTATTAAATGCAGCATAAATTTGATGCATTAAACATGCGTCATTAGAAACAAATTTAGTGAGCAGGCAGGGACCTCACCAGGGTTTGGAAGTACCTGTGTACCAGTGACCAGTAGGAAAGGCTACACTTGTATTCTCCACAACTTCCTTCTTATCCAGGAGCAGTTTTGTGTATAGAAACATGTAAGATGAATGTTGTTGCTACAGCGAAAACCTTGCTCCTCGTGCATAAACCAACCAATCCTCATGAGGATTGCACCAGCATAACCCCCTTAAAAACAACTCAAATAACAGGGGCTGTATGGTGGGCCATAACTTTGCACAATCATAAACTATAAGATATTAACTTTTTGACTTGATGATGGCAGTAGAGCAAAATCATCTTCCTGCTGCCGGCACTAGAGGAAAGAGAGAGGTTCAACAAAGTCGTTGTCACCTGGGGATCTCGAATGTCATGGTAATCTATCCAACACGGTTATGAAACATCCTAAAAATATGAATGACAGTAATACTCTAATAATGCAAACTTTTTTTGCCCGTGTAATGACCTCATTAAATGTTAAACCACAATGCCGTAGCATGCGGTATAAATATTTTACACGATGGAGGAGCGTAGCTTTGTGATCATTTTTAGCCATGCGTCCTCACATGGTTTAAGCCTGCGCGCTGTAAAGTGAGCCCCGCTCTTAAAGGACATCTACAAAAGCAGCGATGTGTTGTACAAATAGAAACATCAAAGCTCTCCTTCCCTCACCTCTCTTTCTCCTTCCCTCCTCATTGTCCTCCAGATCTCTTTGACTGTGAAGTGAAAAGGAAAATATATATATATATATGTGCTCAAATCAAAAGAAAGTCACAACAGAAGTTCCTGTAAATTTTTTTGATCACAATGTAATATGTCGAGTTTAATCAAAAGGCTGGTGTTAGGTAGTCCCCCCCCATCTATGCACACCCCAAGGCGCTCACATCAGAAGCCGGCAGAGAAAGGCCACATGAAGTGTTTGATGGCAGCCGAGAGACGACACAAAGAGGCTGTTTGTAACTAATTAGGTTCAGTTCGCCTCACCTAGATTTTAATTATGATTGGGTACTTCAAAAATTTCCTCACCGAATGCATTCTTTCAAGCTTCCTAAAAAAAATGAAAAGAAGAAGAAGAAGCTGGGCAGGAGACGAAGAAAAGCTCTGCTGCTAAATAGCTTAGCATTGACTGACCTACTGTTTGCACGACCAACACAGCGCGTGGAAAATGAACGGTGTTGTGTTTGAGGTACCTCGAACTTTCTCGCAACGTTCAAGCAACATCAGAGTTGTTACTATTTTTGATAGTAATTACTTACATCATAATATTTGACACTAACTGACTCTTTGTACTAGCTGCATTTACACTATTCATTTTTATTATATCAAGCTCTTAGGTATTCACGAAGAGGAGAGCCTTCCCTATCAATTTAGAACTTAACGAGGTCCATCAGAGGTAAAATCACAAATTGTCGTCATCACAAATTTGCTGCATTTTTGCGGTGGCCATGCTCCCTTTGCCACATTCATAATCAGTCTCCAGGCTTAGCGCTCATTTGGTGTGAAGCAAACTGTTAATTCTGAGATTTGTGAGCATCTTAAAATGATTCACAAGCTGCAGCAATTTCTTATCTCACCAGTCTTTTCCCCCCACTATGACAGATTGCAGCCCAGAGGAAAACATTCAGCAGATGAGGAGCTCTAGCACAGACAGGTGATTCACTTCTAATGGATGTTAATGTGGCAGGCACGACTGAGGATATTCCCAGTGGTGTACACTTACAGTTAATTGATAACTGAGGTCTATGAAAAGATGCACATTAAATCATGGCCAATGAGCCTGCCTATAAGGTTGCAGCAATTTTAAAGAGCAAGTCTCCAGAGTCTCTTAAGGTTCCCCACAACTGAAATGCAAACTGAATGAATAATTAAAGTGGAAGTATTCTTAACTCATATCACCTTACTAACACATTACTATTTCCAAACAGTTGCATTTGCATAATCTTGTAATGCATAAACAATTTAACCTCCACCAACTCCACGTCACTCAATCCTCAAATGACTTTGGTGATTTCTCTTTGAGCTGCTGTTTGATTAGTATCGTTCCTAATAAGCCCAGGTGTGATCCTGCAATTTACTTAAATGGTATGAAATGTAATATTTAACATAAAAAATCTGCACCATTATGCAGATCAAATTCTCCAAGTTAACAGAGGTTAACCTGGAGACGCTTTCATTTAGAAGAGCGTTAGAAAATGCACATGTATGTTTACAAATGGAAATAAAGTCATATTAGAAAAGCACTGAGCGATTGTAGTGAGTGACTGGACTGCTATTGTTGAAAATATGCTAATGTGTATGTTGCTTGCAAGTATACAGCCAGTGTATTTTATGCAAATAAACTGGGGTAGCTTATGTTTTTCCAGTCTTCCCGGTCCAAAGTCATGAGTCTGTGTGAACTGTAATTTCGGTTTCCTGTTCTTAGCTGACAGGAGTGGCACCTGGTGTGACCTTCTGCTGCTGTAGCCCACCTGATTCAAAGCTTGGTGTGTTTTCAGCAGTGACGTGCAGTCAGTGGAGCCTCACCTGTCATCATGGAAATATAAAATTAAAAAATAAATTAAATGGTTATATTTTTTCAGTGATTTTTATTTTTAAAGTTCTTTTCCATTTAACTTCACCATTTTTAGATTTTTTTTTTCAAAATCTCTCAATTTTCACATTTACCGCTCAAATACTAAGAAGAGACGAGCAGTGAGGCACCAGCCCGCTGAGCCTCTCCATGCTCCAGCACAGTTAGCATAATGTGCTACTGTGCTGGCAGCTATGCAGCGAGAGCGTATTGCCGTCCCTCTGCATGTCGCTATTAAATTCGAACACTTTTACTATATGAATTAAATTTCTATATTGTAGCTGGTGTATATAATACACTGTTTTTTAATCAACAACTGTATATGTGTAACGTATTCTTGTGTTGAGCGATCATAAAACTGCTGCAGAGACACTAGGTGAGGCACGCAGTTCTCGTGCCTCATGTCAGGGGGCGCTGGTGATCCCAGGGATTCTTCTTAAAGTTCGCAAACAAGTTATCGAAGCTTTTCTTCAAAAGGAGCCATGTATGGACTCCATTTATAAGTAAAGGTATGAACATAATAATGTTTTAATAAAGTTATGTTTTCTATGCTAGTTTATATGTGAAGAATACGGATATGAAATTTTAAACAAAACACCTGGCGTCCAACGTCCACAAGGCATTTTCAGCCAGCTCACTGCAGTTTCTGAAATACACATTCTGATGCTGACTTTGAACTTCAGTAGGTTGTCTCAACCATGTCCACATCCCTAAATGCAATTAGTTGCTGCAATATCATTGACTGATTAGATATTTGCATTAATGAGCAGTTGAATGGGTACTTAATGAAGTGGCCATTGATTTTATATCACTGTAGTATCACTACAGTATTCATCTGAGGTGAATGAAAGTGGGACTATTGCCCAAGAAGATGTTAGATATAGATTTAATGTAATTGTTTTCTCTCATGAAAGGGACAAAACCTGTAAAATAATTTTGTCCCACCATAATTCTGGTAAAAAAAGATACCATTTGAACAACAGCGCAAAGAATTATGGGACAGTTTTGAATAGCTCTGAGCTTCTGTGTATTACTTGCTTTGACTGTGTTCTATTAAAATAAATGCCTTTCAAACTGATATCGCTGTACTATTAGCGTAGCAAAAGTAGTACTGCGATAACATAAAGAACACTTCAACTTGTTATGACTGTTAAACCAGTGCAATGAAAGGAACATCAACAACTGCTTGATTTGGCCTTGACACAGAGATCAAGAAAAACAGTAGCACTGAGGATGTTTTTTTTTATGTTTTGTTATTCAAACAGATATTTCAAAAAGTTTCTGTTTGTCCTGATCCGGAGACGGAGGGCACAGATGGCATGGCTCCATAATGGCTCAGGATCCCGAGAGCTCAAATGGGATTGAAGTGACTGTACAAACAGATCAGACAGGTTTAGCCAGATGATATCCTGTAACCCTGCTACCCACCAGTCAGCCATCTTGTTGTTAGCCAATTAATGGCTCATTACCTGTTTATCCTGAGCTGTGCCACCTCAGGTTACAAGGCTACCAAAGCTGCACTTCACTCGCTGGTTCAAATCTGATTAGTTGCATCTAATTGGCTCAGATCAGATGTTTTCTTGGCTTTTATGTACCAGGGATTGAGTTTCATGGTCAGTAAAAGAGGTGACATTGACTGCTAGCAGAGAACAAACAGTGATCTTTTTTCACTTTATGACAATTAAAACACATTTTTCTCTCTCCTTTTTTTTTTTTTTTTTTAATTTTTTGTTTTTGGCGTTTTTTTTTTTTTTTTTTTTTTTTCTTTTCAGTAATG
>VOQJ01038996.1:27325-49716 GCA_015052665.1 Apistogramma diplotaenia | reverse complement strand
TTTGTTGTGGTGTGTGTGTGTGTGTGGGTTTGTGGGTTTTTGTTTTTTTTTTTTTTTTTTAAATAACAGTCCCATTTTAAGCAACATGATAGAATCTATTTGGCTAACTTGTGATTCATAATTTGCTGGAGAGATTAAAATCCTGGCAGCACTTACAGTAACCTTATTATTTGAGAATTAATGTGACCACCTCTCTCTTTGGGAATAGGCAGCTCTGACTTAAAAAAAACACAAGGATCAAATTTGATGTTTTCATAAAATTTATATTTTGAGGATTTTTTTATATGCTGCTTTCTCAAGGGCGACGAGATCAAAGCTTTGAGCATGAAGGGGAGTGTGTGGTAAACTGTGGACTTTGTAACAGGAAGAAGAAAGGACACCATTTTTTTAAACATTTATATTAAGAAAATGCTGAATCTCTTCAATGTTAAAATCCAGTGTGGATCACTGTATTGTGATTTGATTAAGAAGTTGCATATTGTTGTATGTAGTGTCCTTTGCTTCTCTGTCGCCCTCTCGCGCACCTCATCGGGTGACAGAACCCAACATAGTGATTTAGTGATTCCTTATTTAAACTGGGATGGCAGATCGGCCTGCTGAAGTTTAGATCATTAAAAGAAAAAACTGATAAAATACTAGTTTATCAAAGTGTTCTGGCAGTTCAGTGTTATTAAAATAGCTAAATATCAACTGATTTTCACCTCTTTGTTTTCAGCATGCCAGCATGCTTGAATGCTCGTGCCACATCATCTCCTATCTAGCTGACGTGATGAATGCTTTGCGCCAAAGCAGCGGCCAAGGCAACTCTGCACTGCTGATGGAGGGAGAGGAAAAGGCCATGGAAGTAGACTCAGACTGGGTGGAGGAACTTGTAGTAGAGGAGGATGATTCCCAGGCAGAAGACTCTGTAAGAAATCATTCTTTTGTTCCCATCCATGGGGCTGCATTTTCTACATGAATAGTGTAGACACACGTGTATATATAGAACGTCTGAATGCATAAATCAGCTGAGTTTGTAAACTTTGTTTTAGCTCAGTTTTAACATGTATGTCATTGTTTGACAGGATGAAGACTCACTTTGCAACAAACTTTGCACTTTCACCATTACTCAGAAGGAGTTCATGAACCAGCACTGGTAAAGAAAAGTTTCATTGTGATTTTTATTTTAACCTTGAATGGGTTCTTTGGTTAAAAAAAATCCTTTTTTGAGTGTAGTGGTGATGTATCATACAGTACAAGTTTGGTTAGTTGTTGGCAGTTGGCTCCACACTGCTAACTTAGTTAAGGTGCAAAACAAAATTAAGTACATTTTTTTAATGTAATTTGCTGAAAAGAAAAAGTTAGCGTGTTAGCAACTTGTTATATTTTCTGCATGAATATTTAAGAATGCCTAGAAGTTGACTGTAAGAATTTTCCAAAACACCTGAATGCCTTAATGTAGCTAGTTTCTGTGGTGTATAAACGTAACCAAGCATCAACATATTTAAAGCTTCTTTGAGCTGTATTCACATTTTGGGCAAGAATCTCTTTGGTTAGCTCTGGCATATGGTTACATTTTTTTCCATCCCTGTAGACATTATATAGCAATGCAATGTCATTCCTTTGTCACTGAAGCCCTAGTGTTTCCTATTACTTTTCATTCTACAGGTACCACTGTCACACCTGTAAGATGGTGGATGGGGTAGGTGTGTGCACAGTGTGCGCCAAGGTCTGTCACAAAGACCATGAGATCTCCTATGCCAAATATGGCTCTTTCTTCTGTGACTGCGGTGCCAAAGAGGATGGCAGCTGCCAGGTGAGACCGAATACCTCAGGTCATCATGGGAAGAGAACAACAGCGGTAACTTTAGCTTGCAAGTCATTCCCCCATTGATCTCCATCCACTCATTTCATTTGATCAGGGTTCTAGCTAGCCCACACATTTGGCCAGAAAATGAGAGAAATCATATAGTGATGTCTTGTCAACTTTTTGTGTACTGAACAGGTCGCAGGTCAGCTTCCCTAGTTAATCTTAAAGTCCGTGTAAAGAAAGTTTAGAGATTTGTTTGTGTAAATATTATACATGCTGAAGTTTTTGAATCTTTTATTGACTTTGTAGGTCGATTATATTATGTTGTATTTTAGTGTTCCTTTTTCTTGTTTTGTATTTTAGTCTTTAAAGTTGGCCCTGTGACTTACTGGAGCTGCACTTAGTTTGACCCATCCTTTAACACTTCAACATTTGCATAAGTGCTTCTCACACTCAACTACAAGTAACATTGTCTTCTAACGCCTCCAAGTTGCTTGGTTAATTTCCTCTCTGAAACACAACTGAATCTATATCTAAAATTGTGCATGTCGTGAATTTTATTTCGTTGGCTATTTCAGAGATTTCCCTGGGTGGTCTCTAACAGTGTTTTTCTGGCGTGACAAACATGTTTATTACCACTTTACACGGACTTTAACTCTTTTTTTTAACATGCATGTGATAATGAACAAACCATCAATTACATCTTACCTTTAGTTTACTGCGTGATTAAGTACAGTAGGCCTTGAACATATTTTTTCTTTGTGCTTGTGAATGTAATGTTTTTGTCATTGTCAGTGTTGCAGTAACATTTGCTCATAACAGCTGTTTTATGAATGTCTTTGTTTCACTTCTGCAATTGTACACATGACCAGTTGACATTTACTGTGCTTTAAGGGGAGCAGAATGTGAAAGTACTGACAATTAAGTAGTATTGACATGCACCAGTTAATCAGTTTGCTCACATCAAGTCTTATACATCTGATTAAAATTTTTCCTGCTCCTAAAGGGAGTTAAAATGCACCTATCACACAAATTTTCTGATCATTCTTTTTATTATATACTCCACATTGTGGAGGAGCTAGCAAATGGAAAACAAACTTAGATTACCCTAATTGTAAAGAAGATGAACAAAAATGAGGCCTTACATAAAAGAGAATGGTTTCACATAACAGAATCATTTAAGTATCAATTCATGCAAATATCACCTTTGTTTTTCCACAATTATTTGTTTACTTACTGTGTGTTGCATCATTCACAGGCCTTGGTCAAACGCAGTCCCAGCAGTGGCATGGGCTCTACTCTTAAAGAGTCTTCAGCTTTCCAGAGTGAACTGCGTATGCCTGAGAGTGCTATCCGCCATCAAAACGCCTCACCGTCGGAAAAAGGCAAGGTCACCATCTGTGATGGCAAATCCAGTGATGAAGACAGACCTAAGAAGAGCAGTGTGTGCAAGAGCATCGAAGGCTGCCAAGACGAGCTACTAACACAAGTGGTTAGAAAGAATATATTTATTTAACTACCTTGTCTGTTTCTGTAGTCTTTTATAAGCTTTGAGGTTTCCTTTTAGGATGTTGTGACTTACGTTTTTGCCTCTTTCTCCAATCTAGATGGGATCATCCACTGCTGCTGTCATACTGGAAATGCTCATGTTTCTCATGGAAGCCATCCAGACCAACTTCCAGCAAGCATCAGCAGTGGGAAGCAGCAGCCGGGCACAGCAAGCCCTCAATGAACTGCATACTCAGGACAAAACTGTGGAGATGACAGACCAGCTAATGGTATCATGACCTAAATAGTTTAGCTTATTCAAATAAGGAACTTAATTCTTTGATAAGTTTTTGAAACTTAATTAAAAAGAAGTTTTTTCTTTTTTTAGTTGCTGCATTTCAATGGTAACTGCTACTCTTTGCCTCAGGTACCCACACTTGGCTCCCAGGAGGGGGCTTTTGAGAATGTGAGGATGAACTACAGTGGTGACCAGGGGCAAACTATACGGCAGCTCATCAGTGCACATGTCCTGCGCCGTGTTGCTATGTGTGTTCTGTCTTCACCCCATGGGCGCCGTCAGCACCTGGCAGTCAGCCATGAAAAGGGGAAGGTAAGCTAAATAATTTAATTTCCTTTGTCCAATTAAATTATTTTCCATACAGAATTTTTCCTGCAGCAGGATTTTAAATGTATGTAGTGTCACTGATTCAGACTTGTCTGTAACACAGACCCCCATGCTAAAGAAAAAACATCAGCAAAATGATAAAAGAACAAAAACGTCTTTTCCACATTGTTTAATATGCCTTTTTATTTTTATTTTTTTTTTATTTGTAATTTTATTTATCATTCAGATACTTTGTAAATCTGTAATTGGCTTTAAAATATTCAGCGTCTTCACTGTAAAAATACCTCAGTCCTACTTTTTGTCTCTCCTGTCTGACAGATAACAGTCCTTCAGCTGTCTACTCTCCTGAAACAAGCTGACTCAAGCAAAAGAAAGCTGACACTGACCCGCTTGGCCTCTGCCCCAGTCCCTTTCACTGTCCTTAGTCTCACAGGCAACCCCTGTAATGAAGATTATCTGGCTGTGTGTGGCCTTAAGGTCAGAAGCAAGCTGCTGCTTATAAATTTAAAATTGTGTTGTTGTTTTTTTTCCCGACACACAGGCGTGTGTATGTGTACATTTGTAAATATAAAAATGGTTGCTATAGTTTAGGAATTTTTAAATTCAACTTTCTCATCTTTGTTCCTCTTTTCCCAGGACTGCCATGTACTAACTTTCAGCAGCACCGGTTCTGTGTCCGACCATCTGGTGTTGCATCCACAACTGGCCACAGGGAACTTCATCATCAAAGCTATCTGGTTACCAGGCTCACAGACTGAACTTGCCATCATCACTGCTGACTTTGTCAAGGTGTTTATTAATATAAGACATATTTTGTACTTTAAGCAAGATAATTTACATTTCTGTGTCATAGGCTTTGTTCCCTATGGGGGGGAAAAAGTTTAATACTTTCTTTTTTCTGTTTGTTCCCCTTTGAAACAGATCTATGACTTGTCAGTGGATGCCCTGAGTCCCATGTACTATTTCCTGCTCCCAAGTTCCAAGATCCGTGATGCTACATTCCTTTTCAATGAAGAGGGGAAGAACATTATTGCAATCATGTCATCAGCAGGTTACATGTACACCCAGGTCATGGATGAATCCAGCAGTGCACAGCACGGCCCCTTTTATGTCACAAATGTGTTGGAGATAACCCATGAAGACTTGAAGGTAACTAGAATTTGAAATGAGTTTATGTATTTTCTAAATGGTCTACAGTGTTTTTGCTATATAGGTTTTTTCTTTTTTGGAATATTTGGTTGATGTGGACATGGTATACTAATTTAGTGTTCAGGATGTCTTGAAAATTAAAACAAAAAAAGTGGTTTAGTGGTAAATTCTCTTTCTGTGAATGCAGGATAGCAATGGGCAAGTAGCCGGCGGTGGTGTTTCTGTCTATTACTCCCATGTCCTTCAGATGCTTTTCTTCAGCTACAGCCAGGGGAAGTCATTCGCTGCCACCGTGAGCCGCAGCACAACTGATGTGCAGAGGCTCTTTCCCATCAATGTCAAAGGGTAACACTATGAAATATTCTGTAAAAGTCTATAAACTGTAGAAGAAACTCAAAAAAAAGAATTAACATAAACAATTTCCCCCCTTTGAAGCTCCAATGGTGGCAGCAGTAAAATGTCACCTGCACTGTGTCAGTGGTCTGAGGTCATGAACCATCCAGGCCTTGTGTGCTGTGTGCAGCAGACAACAGGCATACCACTGGTTATCATGGTCAAACCCGACACCTTCCTCATTCAAGAGATTAAAACCCTGCCAGCCAAAGCAAAGGTAAATACTGTTTACTATAGTGACATGAAACTGGTTACGATACTGTAACAAAAGAGCCTCAATAACTGGAGAAAAAAATTCAGTTCAATTCGAGTACAGAAGAAGTCTAATTTACCAGTTTTATATGGTTAACATTCATTTCTCTCTCTTTTTTTTTTTGTTGTCAGATTCAAGATATGGTAGCTATCCGACACACTGCCAGTAACGAGCAACAGCGCACTACCATGATTCTGCTCTGTGAGGACGGAAGCCTGCGAATCTACATGGCGAATGTGGACAACACCTCATACTGGCTCCAGCCCTCGTTGCAGCCCAGCTGTGGCATAAGTATCATGAAGCCGGTCCGCAAGCGCAAAGCTGCTGCTGCCAGTGAGTTTGTGGACTGTGGTTATTTTGTAATTGCTAATTACTAAACTGTCCTTTTTTGTTTGCTTATACTTGACTGATGACCCCATATCCACAACCTCTCTCCTATAGGTGCCATTACTTTAGCTTATTTTAAATGTTTACAACAACTCGGAGCATAATTTACTTTTATTTTTATTAGCATTTATCTATTAAAAATATATAAATCACATGTTTCTTTGGGTCATCCTCCATATAGCCAGATGTCCAATGGATGAATACACAATAACAGAAAACAACTAGTCCAGTCCAGTGAGGAAATGTTTGCAAGAAAATCCTCACTGCTATTATTAACTGTGTGCCCAATAGTTTCTAATTTGACTATAATGATTTTATTTTAAGCCACTCGGACTTCCAGTCAGGTGACATTTCCAGTGGATTTCTTTGAACACAACCAGCAGCTGACAGAGGTGGAGTTTGGGGGTAATGACTTGCTGCAGGTTTACAATGGACAGCAGATTAAACACAGGCTCAACTCCACGGGGATGTATGTGGCCAATACAAAGGTAGGGATATTTTAACTTAATGATTCTGTGTTGGAAAAGGTGCTGCAGAAGGCATTTCTACTGTCAGTAGTACTTGAGCCATGATGTAACTTAACGGTCTCACTTAATTTAATCTCTTGTATATTTATATTCGTGTTATCTGCCATCACTTCTGTTGATGCTTTACTGTCTTTTCCCATCTTCATTTGTGTAATTGAACATAAGTTCATTAGTACATGTCCAATCTTAAACACAAGTGAACCTCCTTTTTACAGGGAAGCTTCAACTAAACACATACGTTAAATATGTTTTTGTGCTGTCGTCTGGAAAAAACATACGTAAAACAACAACTATCATGTTTCTGTTTCTCTTCTCATTCCTCCCAGCCTGGAGGATTCACTGTAGAGGCAGTAAACAACAACAGCTCAATGGTAATGACGGGCATGCGGGTTCAGGTGGGCACCCAGGCCATTGAGAGGGCTCCTTCGTATGTGGAAGTCTTCGGCCGCACCATGCAGATAAATCTGACAAGAGCTCGCTGGTTTGACTTCCCCTTTACCAGAGAGGAGGCCCTGCAGGCTGACAAGAAGCTATCCATATTTAGTAAGCTCGAGAGTGTGCATTGGTTACACTTCTCTACTTGATCTTTTTTGTCAGTTGTATTGTGATTCCTATATACATTTTTTAACATGTGAGTTGACCTGTTCATATGATTTGGTCATATGCCACAGAGTGTTTAGATACATCTTCTAATATACTGTTTTGTTCATTTTTATTAAGTTGGAGCATCTGTTGACCCAGCTGGAGTCACCATGCTTGATTCAGTCAAGATCTATGGAAAAACGAAGGAGCAGTTTGGCTGGCCTGAAGATCCACCAGAAGACTTCTCCTCTGCCTCAGTTAACAATGTCTGTAGTCCCAGCCTCAACCAGGGGAATGGGACCTCTGATGGAGACATAGCCACCCCAACTACAACCAGTGGGACAGTGTTAGAGAGGTATGGGCTTCTTAGTTTGGGTTCTGAAAAGATCAACACAAGTTGTTGGCATTTACAGTTAATTGCTAGGGTTGAATAAACCATTCTTAATGAACTAATAAGAGTTTTACCACTGAATTTCTCATCTGTCATGGCTACCTTTCATCTACAGTTAGATGTCAGTCTAACTGGTATATCAAAATCTATCTATAAAGTATCTCCATATAAAACAATTGGGTAGAATTGTCAGGGTCAGTGTTTTATCGCAACTGTTTTTTGATGAAGTCTGTGGATTCGACAGCTAAATATTTTGCTAGTGTAGCAAAAATATTATTTTATCTACAGTTCCTCGTATTTTTCTGTCAACATGTAAAGATATTGTGGCAAAGTGGATTACACAAATTGCCATAGATATGTTTTTAATTATGTTAACTCATACTGCACTTTTTAAGTTTATATTAATACAGCTGTGTAGTATGGTTGTTGGACACAACCCTGAAATTTGAGCAGCAGCCGTGAGCTCTCTTTAGTGTGTTTAGTGCATGGCTCTTGTGATCATCTTTTCTTGCATGTGTCTTTTGTTCAACTGAATCATTTAATTCCACTTGTTTCTTTCCGTGATCCTCACACTTATTTTTGTTCTTTTTCTTTTGCTCCCAAAATTACAATAAAAAGTTGTGAAACTGAGTCCTTATCAACATTGGACCGGTTAGTAACTGCCCTTTCTCTGCTTGTTTGTATGGTTTTGTGCATGTGTGCCAGCTTGTTTGTCTATGCCTGAAACTGAACATACCATGCACCATTTCCACATTTGTACAGCAACAGAAACATTTTTCCTCAGACATTTCTTCTTGCATTCAGTTTTGTTTGGCATTTAGACTAGCAGCAGAGTGATAGTGCTTTCCCCCCCGGTATGATTGTTGAAAGAATAATCCACAGGAGATGCAGAACTGATGTTCTTTCTCAATTTCAGATTGGTGGTCAGCTCCCTTGAAGCTTTGGAAAGCTGTTTTGCAGTAGGTTCGTCGAGCGAGAAGGTAAACCCATGAAGATCTTATTGCCCTTGAAAAGTAGAACTATGTTTAAATGAATCCCTGTTATCAACCTGCTTGTGTTTTGCATGCGTTGTTAATTCATCTTAACTGTGTAGGAGAAAAACAAGGCTGCAGCACTGGAATTGGCAACTTTACTTCTGTCGATGCCAACACCTGTAGGTGTTCAGCAGCAGACCAAAGGACTTCTTGCCAGTCTGCACACCAGCCGTACTGCCTACCACAACCACAAGGTGAAAAATGTGCCTACTCTGTTGAATCTCCTGAACACCCAAAAGCCTGAATGCTCGACCTGAACCACTGTCTCGCTCCTCATCAGGATCAGTCCTTGCTGAGCAATGCAGTGCAATGTCTGAATAGTTGCAGCCGTGAAGGGAGGGAGCTTGACCCAGATGTCTTCCAGAGACTTGTAATCACTGCCCGCTCCATTGCAATCATGAGACCCAATAACTTGGTGCATTTTACAGAAACAAAATCATTGCACCATGACTTGGGTAAGAATCTGTTCTTCTGGTGAAAAATGTTGGCAAAAGACAGTGTGCGCTATTTGGAGACAAAGAAGAAACTATCTTGTACTTTTTCATTTAGCATGATTTAGCTTGAAAGCTTAATAACTTGAACATCAGTGAGTTTAACACTGTTCTCTTCCCAACTCAGAAATGACAGAAGATGGCCAAAAGCATTCGGATAGTGAAAACACTAATTTTATTGGGCAGCTAATGAATAACTTCTGGAAGCTCCATGCCCTAAAACCAAAGAATGCCTTCCTTGCTCCAGCTTGCTTGCCTGGTAAGTGCCAGACTTTGGGTCCAGTATCTTTACTGTGAGATGACTAATGTGACTCACTTAAATTTTATGTAAATAATTTACATATGTTTGTGCTGTTGGGTGGTATACTGTGTGTGTTCTGTAAAGTAATTGACAGCAGGAATGAAAACAGTAATTGGATTTTTTTTTCCACTTAAGGCCTAACTCATGTGGAAGCAACAGTGAATGCCTTGGTAGACATAATCCATGCATACTGCACATGTGAGCTGGATTACATCAATGTAGCTTCCAAAATCTACATGCAGATGTTACTGTGCCCTGTAAGTATAATAGTTTTATTGATCACCTATTGCATGTTTCCATTGGTCATGACTTTAAACCGCTAATTGTCCTGTTCCTCGTGCAATATTTTAACATTGCTGTTATGTGTTGTTTTTCCCCATCTGTAGTGTGAACACTGCAGTATGTACCATATTAGTAGTCTTGTTTTTACTCAAAGGCAGCATGTTTAATTGCCTTTTGGCAATTGCTTAACAAAATTCTAATCTACCAATTAGAAGGAACTTGCCTATGGATCACTGTACTTTAAAGGTCAAAGTCAAGAGGTAACTAATCTGTATTTAACAATTTACAGGACATTGCTGTCAGCTTTTCTTGCAAGCAGGCTCTGATCAGAGTGCTTAGACCAAGAAACAAGCGACGTCATGTGACCCTTCCCTCTCCCCCACGGTCTAACACACCTATGGGTAGGTTTGATCAAGCTTAATTCAGAGTTTTAATTGTATGGTACTAGACATACATGAAGGGCAGCACAGTGGTGTTGTGGTTAGCACTGCTGCCTCACAGCAAGAAGGTCCTAGGTCCAAATACACAGGGTGTAGCCTGTAGAGCCTGTCGTCCTATGGCAGCTGCAATCCTGAAAAAGGATAAGAGGAAGAGAGAATAATAGATGCACATGAATATTTGGAAGAAACTTATATTAACAGGATTTGAGGGATCCTCTAATGCTTGTGGTTGATTTCCTTTATCAGGAGACAAGGATGATGATGATGATGACGATGCAGATGACAAAATGCAGTCATCAGTGTTGACTGGTGGAGAAGAGGGTCGACAGGAGAGCCAAGAACAGAATGAAGTGGATCATGGCGACTTTGAGATGGTGGTGAGGCACAGAGGAGTTTAGACTGTGGGAGTAAACTGATGCGTTTCACACATTCATTGCAAAAGTATAAATGATGATTCTAGATTCAGAGTTCAATGTTGTAACATGGCAAAGATATATTTAAAGTAATTGACTACCTCTGGCTGTGTCAAAAAATTGTCAATTATCAGTCTAGAGGATTTAGTTATTTTATGACACAATTAATAGATAAAATAAATATAAACTGCAGAACCACAAAAAAGCCACTTATAGTATCACTTTTGTTATAAGTTGGTATGACTTCATCTTCAAATTTAAATCTTAGTCATAAGTAAAATGTGTTGCATGTTGAACAACTGCAAAAAAAAAAAAGGCACCTTTTTGTGCTTCACAGTCGGAGTCTATGGTCCTGGAGACAGCAGAGAATGTCAACAATGGAAATCCGTCTCCACTCGAGGCTCTGCTTGCTGGAGCTGAAGGTTTCCCCCCCATGCTTGACATACCTCCTGATGCAGATGATGAAACCATGGTAGAGCTAGCAATTGCTCTCAGCCTGCAGCAGGATCAACAGGGTAGGTTTTCAGAAAATATAAAATAAAGCAGTAATGCCTTGATTACTGTGACTTCTTACTAGTTTTGTTTATGTATGCTGACAGTATATTCTAAATTTGTTTTAAACCTTGAAATTCATAGAACATCTAAATTTTTCTTATTAGTTTTGAGGGTTTTTTTTTTAGCTGTATCATCACCCAACACAGTGTTATTTCACCCCTTAGTCAATAAAATACTGAATTTTTGTGCTCTGCAAAATTTGATGTTTCACCCTTATACAATTTCATGGGCACTCCTAGAAGTCAGTGCTAAAACACACCTTTTTGACCTTTTTAGGCAGTAGCAGCAGTGCTCTTGGGCTGCAGAGTCTTGGCCTGTCTGGCCAGGCCCCAAGCTCCTCTTCACTTGATGCTGGCACCCTGTCAGACACCACTGCATCAGGTAATAAGACCGTCTTCATGATCAGCCGGAAGCTAATGTTTCATACTTGCAAAGCCACTGTTGCAAGTAAATTAAACAAACCTTGCTTTGAAAAGGTTCAAAATAAAATAATGTTTTTTAAATGTAAAAATCAAGTTATTGATATCCTATCTCTACACTGATAAGCTCATTAATGGTACAGCATGTAGTTGTACTGCTCCTATCTGTAAGGTGGCCAATTTCAAAGTAACCCCTGAAATTTAATGCTACACTGGCCACAATAAGTTCAACAGCTTTTTTTGTTGCTTTTTTTTTGTACAGCATGCTTTTTGCGTTTAGTGCTCAAGTATAAACTAAGATCATGTATCCTGGCCAGATGACCGCGGTGTATTTACTGTTACAGCTATTGCTATGATTTCAGCCCCGGCATCAGATGATGAGGGCAGCACAGCTGCTACTGATGGTTCCACATTGCGGACCTCCCCAGCTGAGCACGGCGGCAGCGTGGGCTCAGAGAGTGGAGGTTCTGCTATCGACTCTGTAGCAGGGGAGCACAGTGGTGGGTGATTTGAGCTAAACAGGCCAGTTTAATATTGAAAACGTTATGTATGCATGCCCCGAATTAACGGTAGTATCTAAAATATGTAGGAACTGCATATGCATTTACAGCCCCTTTAATAAGCATTAGACTTCAAATTCCTCTAGACATGGATTTTCTCTAACCCCTAACAACCTTCTGAAGACGGTAGTTCTTAGTTTCCAGATTATAATAGTTTTTCACCTATCCTATCCTTCCCTTTGCCCATAACTCATTTTCTTGCGCTTTAAAATCCCGAGGGGCACACAGACTCTTCAGTCTAAAATTAAACCTAACCCTTCCCTGTTTAACATTACCATGTTTTCATCTGGCTAAGTTGCTTTCGTTCATGCATTTCTTTAGTGTCAGGTCGCAGCAGTGCATATGGAGACACAACAGTGGAAGGCCATCCAGCTGGTCCAGGCAGCGTGAGTTCCAGCACCGGAGCCATTAGTACAACCACAGCACAGCAGGAAGGTGAAGGCTCTGAAGGAGAAGGAGAGACTGAAGGAGACATTCACACAAGCAACAGGTCAGACTCATGATTTTGGCAGTTTTTAGGTTAGCAAGGAAGTTCAGTTCAAATTAAGTGATGGGAAACATCTGGAAGTGCTTTGAGATTTGAATACCATTATAACCATAAGTGAGACACACGTACGCACTTTACTTTTGACGTAACCTTTTGTGATGAAAAGTGGTGTATTAAATGCAATAGGTAGTGTTACGAGTAAAAAAATGTCACGATTATTTTTCTTCATTAGGTTACACATGGTTCGTCTTATGCTACTGGAGCGTTTGCTTCAGCACCTTTCTCAGCTCCATAATGTAGGTGGAGTCCAAGCCATCCCTTATATGCAAGTTATCCTCATGTTGACCTCTGACCTTGATGGTGAGGATGAAAAGGATAAAGGTGCTTTGGATGATCTCCTTGCACAGCTCATTGCTGAGCTTGGTATCCACAAAAAGGTAACTACTGTTCCTTTTTTTCCTTGTTTTGCATCAGGCTTTTTGTTTGTTGTTTTATAATTCATATTATCTCTCTGCAGGATGTTTCTAAGAAAAATGAGCGTAGCTCCATAAATGAAGTTCACTTGGTCATCATGAGGCTGCTCAGTGTCTTCATGTCTCGAACCAAGTCTGGCTCCAAATCTTCCTCTGAGGTACATTTTTCATTATTATCTTAGCATAATGTAGAACTGGACAATTGCTTTCCCAAAAACTGCTCAAAATTTATCAATAATTACAGCTCATTTTTGCTGAAATTTAGTAATCTGCATAAGAAACTGTGTGGCATGTAGAACAGTGTTTCGTGGCTATGTAGTGAACTCAATATACTTTGTAGATCATGAATTTTAACTTCTGCTGCTTTCCTCATTTGTCTTCTAGTCTTCCTCCCTGATTTCCAATGCTACAGCAACTGCCTTGCTCAGCCTGGGTGCTGTTGACTACTGTCTCCAAGTACTCAAGTCACTCCTGGAGTTTTGGAAGAGCCAACAGGGTGAAGAAGAGCCAGTGACTGCCAGCCAGCTCCTCCGCACACACACAGCCTCCTCTCCCCCTGACATGAGTCCCTTCTTCCTGCGCCAATATGTCAAGGTATCACATAAGATAATTTTAACCTTTAAAAACTGCAAAGATTATTTATGTCTGTTAAGTACTAACATGAACTCAATATATTGTTTCTGCATTTAGGGACATGCTGCTGATGTGTTTGAAGCCTACTCCCAGTTGTTGACTGAAATGGTGCTTCGGCTGCCATATCAAATAAAGAAGATTGCTGACGCCAACCCACGTATTCCACCACCAGTATTTGACCATTCCTGGTTCTACTACCTGTCAGAAGTAAGTCAGTGTATACATTTATCCCCCCCCCTTTTTTATTCTATACTTCCAAACTGCACAAGTCAATTCTTTCATTCTTTTTCCCATTTTTTCCCTCCCAGTATCTCATGATCCAACAGACACCATTTGTCAGGAGGCAAGTCAGAAAACTGTTGCTGTTTATCTGCGGCTCAAAGGAAAAGTACCGCCAGCTACGAGACCTGCACACTCTTGACTCCCATGTGCGTAGTATCAAAAAGCTTCTAGAGGAACAAGG
Source organism: Apistogramma diplotaenia (assembly GCA_015052665.1). Taxonomy (NCBI): domain Eukaryota; kingdom Metazoa; phylum Chordata; class Actinopteri; order Cichliformes; family Cichlidae; genus Apistogramma; species Apistogramma diplotaenia. The sequence continues at coordinate 35,581 of VOQJ01038996.1, read as the reverse complement.
CATCTTCCTCCGGGCTGGCGTGGTCACTGCCTCATCTGGCTCAGCTCTACAGTATGACACACTCATCAGTCTGGTGAGTGACTTGGCAATACAATGGCTGTCATCGTATTTTACACATTTCTTGATCTGTTCTTCATCTATTCTGTATTAAACAGGTTTACTTCATGCTTGTAATATTTTGTCTTTGTAAGCTACAGTGTTGTAGAGTTTATTGGTTTTATGTATTCCACAACAGTTTGCTTTGTGTTTAAAAATTCTTTTCTAGATTGTATTTATTTGCTCTAAATTGCTTTACTTTTTGCAGATGGAACACCTGAAAGCCTGTGCTGAAATTGCCACTCAAAGGACAATTAACTGGCAGAAATTCTGCATGAAGGATGACTGTAAGTTGTTTGAGATCATGTTTTGGAAGCAAACAGGTGTTTTATTTGAGTATTAACTGTTGATGTCTGTGTCCTTTTTTTTCTTTAATTCTTTTTGTTGTCCAGCTGTGTTGTATTTCTTGCTCCAGGTCAGTTTTCTAGTGGATGAGGGTGTTTCCCCAGTTCTACTGCAACTCCTCTCCTGTGCACTGTGTGGCAGCAAGGTGCTGGCCAGCAATTCCTCCACCTCATCCTCGTTCTCAGGTGGAGGGTCTGGTAGTGCTGGACAGACAGGTTCTCAGTCCTCTCAGAGCAAGTCCTCCAGTAAAAAGAGCAAAAAAGAAGACAAAGAGAAAGAAAAAGATGGTGAGAAAATAAAACAGATGACCTTAGTAATTGTTTACAAGCACATATTGGATACTGAGATGGGCTCCAGCCCTCCTTTGAACCTGAACAGAATATAAAAGTGGTGTAAAATGAGTGAGTGATGGGAATGCCTTGAATGAGCTGCATCTTGTTACGTTATCATAGGAGATGGTGTTGGCAGCCAAGAGGATCAGCTCTGTATGGCTCTGGTCAGTCAGCTTAACAAATTTGCAGACAAGGAGACGCTCATTCAGTTTCTACGCTGTTTCCTGCTGGAGTCAAACTCATCTGCTGTGCGCTGGCAAGCCCACTGCTTGGCACTACATATCTACAGGTATTGTTGAAACATATACCTAGTGCATAGGGTAGTTTTGGCTCATGCAGGTCTTACAATGTGACTATTAAATACTGATACAAAAAGCTTTGTCATCCATATAAGTAAATACATTCATGGGTAAAAGTATGACTAATGATGATGACATGATGCGTATTTCTGTAGGAACTCTAGCAAATCTCAGCAGGAGCTGCTGCTTGAACTGACATGGGCCATCTGGCCAGAGCTTCCTGCATATGGCCGTAAAGCTGCCCAGTTTGTCGACCTACTTGGATACTTCTCACTCAAAACCCCTCAAACAGAGAAAAAGGTTTGATTTTTTTTTTCTTTTTTAATCCTCGTCTAGATTTAACATTCAAGTTGATGAACAAATGGTTGTATGCTAGTTAGACCGTTTCCTGTATAATTTCACAAAGGAATAATTCAATATTTCCAATTAATAGGTGACTAAAGAGTTTGATTTTCTCCTTAATGTGCTGCACAAGGGTTGATACCCTTCTCATCTGTCTGTACAACATAGGCACCACTTTGATTATGGTAGAAAAGGAATAAGTTTTTCTTTCTTGTTCCAGCTGAAAGAGTATTCCCAGAAGGCTGTGGAAATCCTGAGGGCACAGAACCACATCCTGACAAATCACCCTAACTCCAATATCTACAAGTATGTTAATAGAAACACTCAATTTTATAACAGTTGTAATTCAATTTCAATTATTGGATGTCATCTACATAAAATTACATGTGGTTTTCCTGTAGCACACTCTCTGGTTTAGTGGAGTTTGATGGCTTTTATCTGGAGAGTGACCCCTGCTTGGTGTGCAACAATCCAGAAGTTCCTTTTTCTGTGAGTGAAACACAACTTCACTGAATGGACATTATCTCTCATAAAAAGTATACAAGCAGTCTAGCTAATTATCAAATCAGATCAAAGGTTGTCACATGCATGGTCAAACAGGGTATAACTACAGTCATGTGAAAAAGTTTGGGCACCCCTATTAATCTCAATCATTTTTAGTTCTAAATATTTGGTATTTAGAACTAAAAATTGCATATTGCACATTTTCTGTTAGTACAATAAACCTCATTTCAATCCTGAAATATTACTGTGTCCATCAGTTATTAGATATATCAAAGATATATCAAACTGAAATGGCTGTTGCAAACACCCAAATATTTATAACTAAAAATGATTGAGATTAATAGTGGTGCCCAAACGTTTTCATATGACTGTATCAGTGAAATGCTATGACGAATACTAATGAAAATGTACACTGAGGTAAAATCTAGGTGGAATGATGAAGAAAATATAGTCAAAATAAAATATAAAAAAGTAACAAAATATAAGTATTTACATTAACTATACTGTATACATACTGGGTATGTTGTGGGTTGGGGGTGTAGGGTGCATAATATAGTGCAAATACTATGACATGATTGTCCTTGTCAGTGAATGAGAGTGGTGTGTGTGTGTGTGGGGTGTAGTGTATCAGCTGTCCTGATTCAGGGCCCTAATAGCCAGTGGAAAGATGCTCCTCCACAGCCTCTGTGTTTGCCTTCAGGGAATGAAAGTGCTTCCCCCAACAGAGACAAGTGTTCATAGTTGGGATGGCTGGACTCTTTCACAATCTTTCTGGCTTTGGTCTGGCACCGCCTGTAGTAGATGGTCTGCAGATCAGAAAGTTCAGTCCGAATGATGCATTCTGCTGAGCGCACCACTCTTTGAAGCGCTAGTCTGTTCTGCTTGCTGCTCTTCCCAAATCAGACTTTAATGTTCTCTGTAAGGATGCTTTCAGTGGTGCAGGTGTAGAAGTTCTGCAGTACCTTGGAGGGCAATCTGAAGTCTCAGACATCTGAGGTGGCAGAGACACTGGCGAGCCGCCTTTGCAATTAGGATCGTTTTTAAATAACTGTAATTTTTTTTTATTTCATAAAGGATGCATAAACGGTAAACATTTTTGTTTAATTTGTCCTTTATTTTCATCCAACAGAATATAAAACTGTCATCCATCAAAGTGGACACTCGCTATACAACCACACAGCAAGTTGTCAAGCTCATTGGTAGCCACACCATCAGCAAAGTCACAGTGAAGATTGGCGACCTCAAACGCACCAAAATGGTTCGCACCATCAATCTCTATTACAACAACAGGACTGTGCAGGCGATCGTGGAGCTGAAGAATAAGTATGTCTGCAAAGAGCTGCTGTTCTTTCTTGCTTTTAGTGTTTATAGTATGCAGTACTAAAGCTTTAAGGTGCAAAGATTACATAGTAACTACTTGCAAGTTTTATTTTCATTCATTCTGTGGCACAAGATGGAATTTCTCAACTTTACTGTCATTTATAGGCCTGCTCGTTGGCACAAAGCAAAGAAAGTTCAGCTCACCCCGGGACAAACAGAAGTGAAGATCGACCTTCCCTTACCCATCGTCGCTTCAAACTTGATGATTGAGTTTTCCGATTTTTACGAGAACTACCAGGCTTCCACTGAGACCCTGCAGTGTCCACGGTGCAGTGCGTCTGTGCCAGCCAACCCTGGTGTGTGTGGGAACTGTGGTGAAAATGTGTATCAGTGCCACAAATGCAGGTGAGCATCGGGTTTCCTTTGCATTTCTTACAGAATAATTGGAGACATCTTTAGGTTGATTGGATTTTTACTTGGTGGTCACTACTTTTCAGGTCTATCAATTATGATGAAAAAGATCCCTTCCTCTGCAATGCCTGTGGTTTCTGCAAATATGCCCGGTTTGACTTCATGCTTTATGCTAAACCCTGCTGTGCTGTGGATCCCATCGAAAATGAAGAAGACAGGAAGAAGGTAAAAAGCCTCTTCTAGAGCAAGAGAAGTGATTAATAAGTGACATCATTCTTCTCAAATACATCTTTGAGTCTGCAACTCTGCCTCGACCTTCACTCTCAGTCTTTTAATCTGCTTCTTTTTTCAGGCTGTGACCAACATTAACACCCTGCTGGACAAAGCTGACCGAGTATACCACCAGCTGATGGGTCACAGGCCTCAGTTGGAGAGCCTCTTGTCTAAAGTCAATGAGGCAGCACCCGAGAAACCCCAGGTAAGTCAAAAGAGGGACCTGAAGAGTACTTTTCTTTTTAAAGTGGAATGTTGATTGCAAAGTGGATGCATGGCTGATGCAAAGGCAGCCTCTAAGATCAGTATTTTCTCTTGCCTTGGTTGCTCTCAGGATGACACCGGAGCAGGAGCAGGACTTGGTACATCCTCTGCTAATGTAAACAGATACATTCAGCAGCTGGCTCAGGAATACAGTGGAGACTGCAAGACATCATTCGATGAACTCTCCAAGATTATACAGGTTGGAGAGGAAAAATTGTTAATTTTCCAAGTAACTCTACCTTTTTTTTTTCTGTCTTCTTCCCACTCATATAATTGTGCCCCTTTCTTTTTGTTTACAGAAAGTGCTTGCATCCCGTAAAGAGCTCCTGGAGTATGATCTGCAGCAGAGAGAGGCTGCTACCAAGTCATCTCGGAGTAGCAGTAGCCACCAGCCCACCTTCACCGCCAGTCAGTACCGCGCCCTGTCTGTGTTGGGCTGCGGCCATACATCCTCAACCAAGTGTTATGGCTGTGCGTCAGCTGTTACAGGTCACTGCATCACACTGCTCCGTGCACTCGCCACTAATCCAGCCCTTCGGCAGATCCTAGTCCTTCAAGGTCTTATCCGTGAGCTGTTTGAGTATAACCTTCGGCGAGGTACAGCAGCCATGAGGGAGGAAGTGCGCCAACTGGTCTGCCTCCTCACTAGGTATATCCTTTCTTCACGTTTTTTTTGTGCTGAACTAAGCTTATTGGCTATACTTCAGTCCCACATATAAGCACTGATATCTTTCCAACAGCTAGTAGTAACACTGAAAACACAACAGTGTTGATATACAGTGCAATAAATGGTGATCAGTTGGTCTCTTGTTTCCTTATGGTTTTTTCTTGTTTGTTTTTGTGTCAGAGATCACCCAGAAGCCACTCAGCAGATGAATGATCTGATCATTGCCAAGGTGTCAGCTGCCCTCAAAGGTCACTGGGCCAATCCTGATCTGGTATGTTGTCTTACATGTCCTGTTGGAAGCTGAATAAATGAAATTTGTTTTTGTGTGAGGTCTTTTTGTTTTTATTTTTACAGGTTTTTTGCAGTCAGTTTTTTTACCAGTTTAACTGTGAAGCGTCTTGAGTTTAAAATGAACTTTTTTTTTATCAACAGGTCAGTAATTTGCAGTATGAAATGCTGCTGCTGACGGACTCAATTTCAAAAGAGGGTGGATGCTGGGAGTTACGGTTGCGTTGCGGTAAGCCTTAATAGTGTACTTTGTATATATATATTTTTTTTAATATCATGCATTGTTTAAGCATCTATTGGGATAATTTTATCTCTGCAACATCAGTTTCATTAAGACATTCGTCAGTACAATACATCCTATACGTGACTGATTTTATGTGGGTTAGAGACATCCAGGTGTATAGGTTGGACTGAACATCCTGTTGCTAAAAAATGTATAAAAGTCAAAGTAGAGATGACAAGTTTTTGTTTTTGGTATGACAACTTCTGTCTTGGTGTGGATCAGGGGTCTCAAACTCTAATGACATGGGGACTACTGCAGACTCTATGACCTCAGCGGAGTGCCACTGTTTTTTTTGGGGTTTTTTTAAAATACATTTTTATAAACAAGTTTATAAAAATAATAAACATTATTCCACTGTGTACTTGTATGCAACTATATCGGCAGTGGCCTTGTGACATCATGCCAATTTTGCAGATGCGATCCTCCTCATAAAACACATTATGAATGAAATTAAGTCCACATCAAGCGATAATATAATGAGGTCCTGATGTTTCAAAACAAGAGAAGAAACAGATTCTGGGTTCATCCAGCTCTTGAGGAAGCAGCAGCAGAGTTTCGTGTTTTGATCCCGGAGCGGTGAAGATTTGACGCGTGTCACTACAAACTCAGAGTCATAGTCTGATGTAACAGAAGGAATCCGCCTGTGTATCAGAATAAAACATTGTTCAGACTCCGATAACAAACAAAACAAAAATAGTATTTATTCTTTCAGTGCAGCCTGGCGCCAAATGACCTACATAACTGTACCATTGGACCCTTGATTTAAATTACACGAGAAATGGTTCTCTTAATTGGAGGGGAAAGTGACATTTTTAAAAAAAAGTAACTTAACAGGCCAAACTGTATTATGTTTTTGACATCAATTCGCGGGTTGGAGGTAGGGTGGCCGGGATTTGAGACCCCTGGTGTAGATTTCTAATGTTACACCTGCAACTATCTGTTGTTGATATTTTTGTTTTTGATATTATCTTGTAAAATGTTGTTGAATTAAAACAGTTGGGGGTCTTTGAGTAATAGTGTTTTACCTTCTTTTCTTTTTCTCTTTTTTCCATTTGTAGCCCTCAGTCTGTTCCTCATGTCTGTGAATATAAAGACCCCTGTAGTGGTGGAAAACATCACACTGATGTGTCTGAGAATCCTGCAAAAGCTGATTAAACCCCCTGCTCCCACTAGCAAGAAAAACAAGGTAAATATTACGTGACACTGTCAGTGGACATAAAAAGATAAATCCTTAATGTAAGAAAGGATTATTGGAGAGAGTGTCTAGCAAACATTTGTTTTCCACTTGTATCATATCAGCTCACAAAGCCGTGTGTGTTCTTGTGTTTAAAGGACGCTGCTATTGAGTCTCTGACCACTGTCAGGCCCTACAGTAATGAAATCCATGCCCAGGCTCAACTCTGGCTCAAAAAAGACCCCAAAGCATCTTATGAGGCCTGGAAAAAATGTCTTCCAGCAAGATGTAAGTACCATGTCTGAACAAATGTTTCATAGGTCTTCTTTTTTAATATTAAAATACCTCAATCCACTTTTCACAGTTTTTTCTCTCTCTACAGGTCAAGAAACGGTGTCAAAGCCTCAGGGAAAGGCTGAGTTGCGGAAACAATATCTGCTTGAGAAGTATGTTTGGAAGTGGAAGCAGTTCATGAGATCCAGAAAAGGAGAAGGCCTTTTCCCACGCCTGCTCAAACTCAGCCACAACAACTGGCTGCGACAGGTAAAAAAAAAACAACATAAAAAAACTACGGTGTTTTTTGCCTTTTGGGTTATTTTATATACCAGTTAATGTAGCTTCCTAAAATATGCTCACTTAAGTGTTACTTTTTGCAGGTTCTGTTCACACCTGCCACCCAGGCTGCAAGACAGGCAGCTTGCACTATTGTGGAGGCACTTACCACCATCCCCAGCCGCAAGCAACAGGTCCTAGACCTGCTCACAAGGTATGCGCCTCAATCGAAGACATAAATTAGGTTATAAAGCCAACAGACTTGGATATACTGGGAACTATAATAGCATGACTAATTACAGAAAAATAGCTGTTTCATACGTGGATACAAACAGATTATCAGTCAATAAAACAGTATTTTTTTCAGTACTTTATTACCTGTTACTGAGATCAATGGAATTTTGGTTTTACTGAGGTCATTAAGTATCCCAGAAGGATGAAACCTGAAAACTTGTTTTGTGTTTCTGTAAGTTATCTGGATGAGCTCAGTGTCGCTGGAGAGTGTGCGGTGGAGTATCTTGGTCTGTACCAGAAGCTGATCAAGCCAACACACTGGAAGATTTACCTGGCTGCCCGGGGGGTCCTGCCCTATATTGGCAACCTGATCACAAAGGTATTAGTTCAAAGAGTTCAAGTTCAAAGAATGTAATTTTATAGCAAATGATAATTAAAATATTGGTAATTTTTATAGTATATTGTCGTGGTCCTCTTGTTTCCCCAAATTAAATCAACTCAGGTGTCATTAGATCCATTAGAGCTAATGAAAATCTTAGTTCAAATGTATTTTGTATTTCCAAATATTTAGTGTTAGTACAGACATCTACTGTAGTAGTAGAAGGATTCCTATATCAGTATCTTGTCTTTTTTATCGCTCTGATCAGGAAATAGCTAATCTGCTGGCTCTGGAGGAGGCTACACTGAGCACAGACTTGCAGCAAGGCTACGCCCTCAAGAGCTTGACTGGTAAGTTAGTTCCTATCTTTAGGTTTTTAGCATCTTTACAGAATAAATAATAGATTACTTTTTAACCAAAAATGTTCATTTGTCACTATTAAGACTTTTCTGACTTTTTGTTGTTGTTTTTGTGTGTGTGTGTGTGTGTGTGT
>VOQJ01038996.1:8316-27305 GCA_015052665.1 Apistogramma diplotaenia | reverse complement strand
TCTATTTAGACTTTTTTGTGTTTTTGTTGTTGTTTTTTTGTGTGTGTGTGTGTGTGTGTGTGTGTGTGTGTGTGTGTGTGTGTGTGTTATAGGATTGCTGTCTTCTTTTGTGGAAGTGGAGTCCATTAAGCGGCATTTCAAAAGCAGGCTGGTTGGCACGGTGCTTAATGGTTATCTGTGCCTGAGGAAGCTGGTGGTCCAGCGTACCAAGCTCATTGATGAAACTCAGGACATGCTGCTTGAGATGCTGGAGGACATGACGACAGGTGTGCACTGACTCCACAGATTGTGCAGGCGTTTCAGTTATCCATGTCACGAAGTGTATAGTGTTTCGATTTAGTAAGTTGAATATTGTACATGTGCTAAGTATTTAAAAATGTATATCTTGTATTGTTTATAGGTACTGAGTCTGAAACCAAAGCTTTCATGGCGGTGTGCATAGAGACTGCAAAGCGGTACAACCTGGATGACTACAGAACACCTGTGTTCATATTTGAGAGACTGTGCAGCATCATCTATCCTGTGAGTCAGATTTACCCTGATTTAGAGCTGCAAAAACATAATAAGATTAATCGTTTAGACTGATTCAAGGCTTTTAAGTGCAAGATCTGACATTACTGTTCCTGTGCTGTCAGTAATAAAAAAAATATGAAATAAAAACAAACATCAGATGCAAGAATAATTAGGCTGAGTATAGTTCATTTCTCTGAGATGTGAGTTGAGACAAAGCAGGTCACATGCTCATCTCATTTTGTCAGATGTTTGGCAGTTATTTTGATAACCATGTAGCTGGGACTCTGCCTTCATGTAGAGTATCTGTTTCATCCACTCTCTAGGAAGAGAATGAGGTGACAGAGTTCTTTGTGACCCTGGAAAAGGATCCTCAGCAAGAGGACTTCTTGCAGGGTCGGATGCCAGGAAACCCCTACAGCAGCAATGAGCCTGGCATCGGTCCTCTAATGAGGGACATCAAAAACAAGATCTGCCAAGACTGCGACCTGGTGGCTCTACTTGAAGATGACAGTGGCATGGAGGTAAAGTTTTATGCTAAACATCTTTTTCTCTTGAAAGTATAAAGGATGACATGGTTTGAGAAAAATGTACTAGATGCTTGTCTTATTTTTTCAGCTTCTGGTAAACAACAAAATCATTAGTTTGGATCTGTCAGTGGCAGAGGTCTATAAGAAGGTGTGGTGTCCTACAAACGAGGTGAGAATCGGTTTGTCTGTGGTTGATAACACTTAAAAGAACATTTGGAATTATACACATTGTCATGAAGTGCTCACAGACCTTTAAAAATAACCCAATAAGGCAATTACTGTTAATTCATACAGCCTGCTGACCTGTTTTTCTTCTTCACTAAAGGGTGAGCCAATGAGAATCATCTATCGCATGAGAGGACTACTTGGAGATGCCACTGAGGAGTTCATAGAATCACTGGATTCAACCACAGGTTTGATTTGTTTTTAACTTGGTAATCAACTTCATAATTGGAGTCAAACTTGTTCTCATGCATCTGAGATCCATCGGGTTTTATTCTTAATATTGTTTGGCTTTTTGTATACATTTACCTGTATGCAGAGAAAGGATGAATGAATTATATACATTCAATTTTTCATCGCAACTGAGGGAGAAAACTTGCTTTACTTAACCTCATTACAGATGAGGAGGAGGATGATGAGGAAGTGTACAAGATGGCAGGGGTCATGGCACAGTGTGGAGGACTGGAGTGTATGCTGAACCGGCTGTCTGGAATCAAAGATTTTAAACAAGGAAGACATCTGCTCACTGTAAGCCAGCATTTTTGTATCAAAAAGCCTTCTGAAATAATAACGTTCTTTATTGTCCGATCATCAGAACAATCTGCAAATTATTTGTAATTTTAATCTCTTCTTTGGTTGCTGTGAAGCATCACTGTTGCTCAACATGGGTTATTAAATTATTAACATCATGTTCTGTTCCTCCCTCTATAGAAGTCCTTCTCATTTAGAATTACATTCTCAAAGACCATTTTAAAAGGAGTAATATGTAACCGTTCTCCATCTGGTTTCTTCAGGTTTTGCTGAAGTTGTTCAGTTATTGTGTGAAGGTGAAGATCAACAGGCAACAGCTTGTCAAACCAGAGATGAACACACTCAACGTCATGCTGGGAACTCTAAATTTGGTGAGTCTTACACTGATTACAGTGTAATGAAGCTTTCAGTGTATTTAAAAAAAAACACACACACACACACAAACAAAACTTTTAATGTTATTTTTCCTTCAGGCCTTAGTGGCAGAACAAGAGAGTAAGGACAGTGGTGGTGCCTCCATAGCAGAGCAGGTCCTGAGCATCATGGAGATTATCCTGGATGAGGCCAATGCTGAGATTTCAGAGGACAAGGTGAGGATCTTAACCTGAGTTCACCTTCTGACACAATCATAAAATCAAAGCCTGAAAAATTACTTATCTTTACTTATACGTCTGTTTGTCCTTTGCAGGGTAACCTTCTGCTTACAGGCGACAAAGATCAGCTTGTCATGTTGTTAGACCAGATCAATACCCCCTTTGTGCGCTCCAACCCCAGCGTGCTGCAGGGTCTGCTGCGCATCATTCCCTACCTGTCCTTTGGTGAACTGGAGAAGATGAGGATTTTGGTGGAACGCTTCAAACCGTGTTGTAACTTTGACAAGTGAGCACCCAGCTTGTACTTAGTTATAAGCATATACAAAGACTTTTTTAGTTCTCCAGAGATATTTAAATATAAATATGTTCTAATAAAACAGGCTAATCATTGTAGGAGAACCATACTCCTTTAGGCATTTCTTGAGTTTTGCAGTTGAGTAAATTTGACTTTTTGTTTTTGAAGGTACGATGAGGAGCATAGTGCGGATGATAAAGTGTTTTTGGACTGCTTCTGTAAAATCGCTGCTGGAATAAAAAATAACAGTAACGGCCATCAGCTGAAAGATCTCATTCTCCAAAAAGGAATCACACAGAGTGCACTGGACTACATGAAGAAACATATCCCAAATGCCAAAAAGTAGGTCTCTTGCAGGTGCCTAAAGATTTGATAAACAACAACACAATCATTTTTTTTAACCTCTTATTGTTTTTATGAACTCGTTTATCAGTCTGGATGCTGACGTCTGGAAGAAGTTCCTCTCTAGACCAGCTCTACCCTTTATTCTCAGACTGCTCCGTGGTTTGGCTACCCAGCATCCTCCCACACAGGTGCAGGATGTCTTCAATATTAAACTAAACTGAAGCCAGTTAATAACCAACATAATTCCTTCACATGGTTTCCAGAAGAAAGAATTTCTTTTGTCAACACTTGTACCTTTCTCCCTAACAACTCGCTGTTGTCTTCTTTTGTGTAGGTGCTCATAGGCACAGATTCAATAACAAACTTGCACAAGCTGGAGCAGGTATCCAGTGACGAAGGCATAGGAACTCTAGCAGAGAACCTTCTAGAGGCTCTGAGGGAACACAGTGATGTCAACTTGAAGATTGAAGCAGCTCGCAGAGAAACCAGAGCTGAGAAAAAGCGTATGGCTATGGCCATGAGACAGAAGGCCCTGGGAACCCTTGGCATGACGGTAAGTGTTTTTTTTTAATTTTACTTTACTTATTTCTCTCTTTGGTAATAAACTTAAACAGCACGGTTTTATATTGAAATGTGGATTTTAATTAATGCTTTGTGTGCTTGCCTTTCAGACCAATGAAAAGGGGCAGGTTGTGACTAAGACTTCACTGTTGAAGCAAATGGAGGAGCTGATAGAGGAACCAGGGTTGACCTGCTGTATCTGTAGAGAAGGTTACAAGTTCCAGGTATGACAACACATTCACGATTATGTGTGGCATCACATTATATAGCACAGAAGAGCTCTGGGTTTGCACTCTTGAGTTTTGATTTAGTTTTAATATCGGCAACCAAACAGAAATTGCAGGTAAATAAAATGATAGCATCAGTCTGACTTGCTGGTTTTTTTGAACTGAAACTTATTTCCTTTTTCATTTCTTGTTTCTCTTCCACCAGCCAACCAAAGTCCTGGGTATTTACACTTTCACAAAGCGTGTGGCCTTGGAGGAATTTGAAAACAAGCCTCGCAAGCAGCAGGGCTACAGCACTGTGTCGCACTTTAACATAGTCCACTATGACTGCCATCTGGCAGCAGTCAGGTAGCTACAAACACCATCATTTACTCTGGTGGTGTTTAGAGGACCCCTTACATTCTTGTTGTAATATGTGCCTTTTATTTTTACTTTAGGCTGGCTCGTGGGCGAGAGGAGTGGGACAGTGCTGCTCTCCAGAACGCCAACACCAAGTGCAATGGACTGCTTCCTGTGTGGGGGCCGCATGTGCCAGAATCAGCCTTTGCTACATGCTTAGCAAGGTTAAAAGCAATGCTTCAGCACAAATGCAGAGAAATGTTTTCTTCATGGTGCCTGATGTAAATGACTTTGAACCACATTTCTTTACCACACAGGCACAACACATATCTTCAGGAGTGCACAGGCCAGCGGGAGCCCACGTACCAACTCAACATCCACGATACCAAACTGCTGTTCCTCCGCTTTGCTACCGAACAGTCATTCAGCGTGGACACAGGAGGCGGAGGCCGAGAGAGCAACATCCACCTCATCCCCTACATCATCCACACTGTTCTCTACGTCCTCAACACGTATGTGCATTTCTGTTGTCTGCAGAAAATACTTAACAGTCAGCACAGATGCCGAGTTGGTTGATGGAGGGTTTATGAATAAAACACAAATCCTAGGTTTTCCCGTTTGACTGTACAAGTGACATTTCTTATTTCCATCTCCGCTGATTTGACTTTGCAAATTTTGTCGCTGTAGTACAAGGGCTACGTCCCGAGAGGAGAAGAACCTACAGAGTTTCCAGGAGCAACCATGTGAGAAATGGGTTGAAAGCTCGTATGAAGTTGAAGGGCCGCACTATTACACCATCTTGGCCATGCACATCATGCCACCTGAACGGTGGAGGAGTTCTCGTCTGTACTTCCTACGGAGACTTCTGGTCACTGCACATGCTCGCAAAGTCTCGGCAGTGTGCGCAAACAAGTATGACTTTCTTTTCCTCCCCCTTTGTCTGTGATATTAATTAAATCCTTCATGCTGGTAAAAGTTCAGTGCCAAATTAATTTGTTTGCCATCAGATGCAACTGGAAACGTTTTCACCAGTGCCATTTTATTTTGATTACGTCTAAGACATACATGTGATTATTGACCAGTGATGCTGTGTTTAGGAACTTTATCTCAAAATGTCTTCGTCTTCATTCTTCTCAGACTCACAGATAAAACACCAAAGGAATATGCAGTGTATCGCTCACCTCTTCTCTTCTGGGGCCTGGTGGACCTGGTGTATGACATGTTCAGGGTAAATAATGTCCAAGTTGCCAAAATATTTTGCTTGCCGATTCTGCACAAATGGGAATCTGTGTCTATAAAAGTTTTTTTTATTTTATTGACATTAAATGCGATACCGACTTCAGAGCTGCATTAATTTACTAGAATTTCCTTTTCTGTTTTGAATTTTGGTTTCACAGAAGGTACCCACCAGCAACACAGAGGGCGGCTGGTCCTTCTCACTGGCAGAATATGTCCGTCACAACGACATGCCCATCTATGAGGCCTCGGAGCGTGTGCTCAGGGCTTTTCAGGATGAGCTCATGCCTGCTGAATCCCTGTCAGAGTTCTTTGATGTTGTAGGTCAGTATACATGTACACTGTTCACTTTTTAAGATGTGCTTGGTTTTAGGAAAACCATCAACTTATCTGAATGTAAAAGGTTGTTCAAAGTGAGAATGAAGATAAGATAATTTGGTAAATTTTCAAAGACTCAGGTGTTGTTCTGGATTCATACTTCTGAGTTAAATCTACATCATAGGTACGTCATAACCATAAACCCTTCTGAAATCCTGCATCCTAACGTGCAGCACAGACGTGGACCGACCTAGAAATGGAACTTGACTTTGTGTTGACACAGCACACAGTGACTGTGATTGGTCCGTTCTGTATCATCATTTCCTCCAGTGTGTTTCCGGCTGGTGTTACTTCCACTTCAGGCTCAGATAAGACAATTGATCAGCTCAAACAGAGAAACCACACCACCAACAGAGCAATGCAGTCCCACCACAGACGTGTCTGAATAAATGCTGCTTAGCTAAGTTGTGGGATTTGCATCGATGCAGTGCAGAAATATAAATTGAGCTTCACAACTGATTTGTATTCTTCTCTGTTGTAGTGTGCTTTTCTTGTCTGAATGCTAAACTGATGCTGATTGGATGTTACTATTAAACTTTCTTTCTTTTTCAGGTCTCCTCTCTGAAATTCCAGACCCAGACCTCTTCCTGCAGGATTTGTTGAACTCTTTGCCCTAATGGCTAACCACAAGTCACAACCCCTTAAACACAAAACACCCCTGCAACTATCATCTGGACACCTACCAGCAGAACAAAAATTTACTTTTTACACACTGACCGTGTATACACCACGCTTCCTACTCAACTCCCACTCCCATACGACATTTTCAAATTAACTTAAAGTTGAAATTATGTGTAGTTAAAAATCCACTTTTGGAGACGTCTCTGTAAAGGTTAACACAGAAACACAGTGGTGTTAAAGGCTGGAGAGGACACACAAAACAGAATTTACTCTTTGATTCAAAACCTTTCAGTCCAGAGTTGAGATCACAAAAAGATGCCGGACTCAGCTGAGGATCCAGCCTCACCTGTTCACAGCTGTCACCATCAAGGCTGAAACTTCCTTTTAGGATGCCAGAGATTATCAAAGAGTGACGGGCTGAAGTTAATGATTCATGTTTATAAAGAAAAGAAGAAATGGGTTTTTTGTTGATGGGAACAGCTTGTGAATTCTGTTTTGAGGTGATCCTATCTTTTGGCTTTAAACTCCTCCCCCTCACTTTAAGGTGTAATGTTAAGATAACTAAATGTTTTGGGACTTGACCCCCCCCGCCTGTGAAGAGTGGCACTTGATTATCTCATTTTTCTTTTTTCCCCTCAAAGCTTTGTTTTTGGTCAGGGTTTTTCTTCTTTTTTTTAAATGGCAGAAGGTTTCACTGTCACATGGTTGCCAGCTAACCTGTCCTTTTCACCTGGGCTTTTGCTGTTTGATCTACGTGTAGGCTCTTAACTGGAATTTGAGTGATGATAGGGGAAAAAATAGTTTGTATGTGTTTCTTTTATCAGCCTTGGAAGCAAAGAGGTGGGAGGAACAATGAAGTGTTTTATTTTCTTCCATAAAGCTATGCCTTGGTGATGAAGTAAACTTTGGATTTATGAAAAGATTCCATCTGTTGCAATGAAACACCAGACTTGTCTAAATGAATAATAAAAATAGACCTACATTATATCCTTAACACTTTTTTCTTTGACTAATTGTTTTGTTGACTTTTCCTTCCCCAGCACTTTCCTTTCTCGGGCCTCTCTGCACACTTTCATTTAGATTTTGGTTTTCCTCAAAATTCCCGGTGACACACTCGTGTCAGTTCCCAGAACAGATTTCTGGAACTCAAAGTCTCACTTTTACTCTCGACAACTGAGCAACCTTTCAACTTACAGATGGTTTCTACAGCATCCTTGTACTCAAGAGCTGAATGCATGGTGTGGAGTTCACCCAGTTTATTGTTAATTCCCGCTGCTATATGATGTTTAACTGTTGCTGAATGTCTGCTTTTTGAATTTAGCCTATGATTAATAAAGCCGTAATAATTCCAAATCTGATTCAGGGTAACCTCTTCTGTTCTGGGTGGTTTCTACATTCTAAAAAATATTTTAAAAGTTTCCTTTTTATCGTATGAGTTCTCAGATCATTGCTGTTAAAATGCCCAGAATAAAAATATACTTTAAATAAGTTCAGTTTAAATTAGATTCTAGTTTAATGCTTTTTTGGTGTTTTTATTAAACCACTTTACACTCACCTATTCGAGCATCAAAGGGCACTGAACTCAGGCGATGAACCACTGTTGTGTTTACACATAACTTGGCAAAGAACTGATTTTAAATGTTTTCTTCTGCACTTTGATATCAGCAGCATCTCACACATTCACAGCTTGTTCCCATTTTTTTAAAAATTGGAATGGATGAAAAAAGGATAACCCGGTTTGACATAAAATGTCTTTGCACCAATGAGGTGAAGAGCTGTTAGCTGAAAACTTGGCATGTCTCAGCATGGTGTGCACAGTGAGTTCTTAAATCTGAGGAAACTGGATAAAGAAGTAGCAGCTTAAAAACAAACTAGAGCAGATTATATCTGTCGGTGGGAGGGTGGCTTATGCAGCAAGAAGCTGCAGGATTGACCTCCATGTATGGAGGAGGTCAGAGGAGAGGTGCAACAGTGTGTCTGCAGCCATCTGTAAAACACTGGAGGCTCTTTTTTTTCAGCATGACTGATCCCAAACACACTGCCGATGCAGTAAAAGCATACCTGGATAGAGCAGAACAATGCATCATGATCCATCATGGCTTTGCCTCCCCAGAGCTTGGATCTCAAAGTTACTGACCAATGCAAAAGGTAGCCAACATCTGAAGCTCTGAATGTCCTTAAAGAAGCCTGGAGAACTTCCTGATGACCACTTACAGTGAGAAAACTGCCTGAGAGTTCATTCAGGCTGTGTGGAAGAATAAAGGTCAAACCAAATATTGGCTTTCAGCCTCATTAGAATTGTACAGTTGTCTAATTTTGTCTTGTAAACTGCATTTTCCTGTCCGCTCATTTTTCAGCACACTTATTTCACATTTTCTGATCAAAAATACTTATTTTACACAGCACTTTACAGCAGAGTGTAGTCAGTGACAGCATCTTTGCCCAAAGATAAGAAGTACCCTGTGAACAGTGACTGAACAATAAAGGTTAAAGCGTATAAAATGTAATTTTCAGTTTTCTGAGGTAATAATTAAAATGCAGTATAATGGAGATAAGCTAAATCATTTCATGATCTGTTTTTTGTGTTTAAAGTCTTGTCTGAACCCCCCATTCACCTCTACACTCTGATTATTTACTTGTTTTCCTGGGCAGAGGATGAAAATGCAAAAATCTAATTTTTAAACAATTTTAATACAAATTTACCGCTTTAATGTTGTGAACTGGAGAAGAAATGTGAAGTCCTGTATAATGCCCACTAGAGGGTGACATTCATTATGACGCTGAAGTGTCAGCTATGGAAATTGAAGCTTCCCGAAGTCATTAACAGAATGACCGAGAAAAAAATTCAAAAATTTCCGTTAATATTAGAAAGTGTCAGAACAATAAGTACGTTTAAAGAAATATTTCACTACTGGAGTTAGAAAAGCAAAATAAAACAAGCAGCACACGACAGGAAAACGTACCATTTTATTTAAAATTTCACAGGAAAGCACATATTGCACCTTTTACTTATGGCTTTCAGCAACAAACATGACTGAAAATATCAAACATTTACAAAAAGTATGCATTGGCATAAAAATAACTTTCCCTTTTATACAAAGGAATATGTTTTTCAGTTAAAAAACTGTAATAACATGGACTTTATGGTTCTAAGAAGTACTTAGATTTAAGGCATAGCAAACATTTTTAGGGCCAATACATTGACCAATAGGATCACAGTGTAGGTGGTCATAGATCATGGAAAACCCCATCTTTTCCAACATTTACACATTGGGAAAAATGTATATAAAAATGCTTTCCATATGGAATTTCTCCCACACTTTTCCTCCTTCCTACATTTCATATCCTCTGCTTTTCACTGGCAACACAAAGGTGCCACATCCTCAGCAGGCGAGGGGAACAGCCTCATGGCATCTCTGGAGGATTTGGTGTAGCCATTGTGGAAAATGACGGCCTTCTTCACTGTGAAGAAGGAGACTGTCTTGTCCCACATATCAGAGCCAGTCATTCCAGTGTTTAGTTGGCTCTCTAACGTGGAGCAGAGCCTCAGTGCTCTGTCTGCGCACTTCCTTTCCAAAATCATCATCTTGCACAGGCTGTGGAAGGAGAAGCATCAGATTAATGGCAGACATAGAGAAGATGTATTTAAATGTAGAAACCCACAACCACAGGAGACAAATGCCAGCATGCTTAAATGGCAAAACATATAGAAATAGTTTGAGTAACATTCATTCAACATAAAAAATCTAAACTTTTAATCGCTCAGTTGAGTCTAATTGACATTGGAAGAACCATTTCCCCAATGCTGGTGCTGATGATGCTGCAGACACAAAAATTCAGGGGAAAGGTGTAACCTTACTCAGGATGAGCAGCTTCTACAGATAAGTTGAGCTTACGTTTTGTGTTGGTCCCTCATGGTGAGTACGCAACGCAATCAGACGGCAATCCAGCGAGTCCAGGCCAGTGTGCGGAACAAGAAATGTTCAGGGTTATGATTTTACCCACAAAGAACTCCCTCATTTATATACTTATGCCAACTTTCCCACTGATTTAATGTGATGTTGGTTCTCACAGTGTTTGGCCAATCACAAAGCAGTATTATTACAATAGGATGTGAATGAATTAGTTGAATTCATGGGGTACAATGGCCCCAATCCAAACAAACAGGTGGGAGGGGCACTTTGCTAGCCTCTTGTTGAAGGAGGCATCCTCGTTATTGTATCGACTGGGAGTGATCTGTGGTGGGAACGTGGAGGGGAACATCTGTCTGAGGACGTCACTCGTGGAGGAGAAAGACGTCCATTCAGCAACACGGGGGGCAGAGCTTCCAGATATGCAGCCTAAATGTTGAAAGTAGTTGAATAAATTTTAGAAATGTGACCTAAAAGATAAAGTTATCACAGACTGGATCAACACTTATCACGCTGTTGGTGCCTGTTATACGAGACTGTAATGTAGAATAATCCCTTTCTGGTGCAAAAACCTAATAAAGTGGAACTTTTCATCTCAAACAACACAAGATTTTTTACACCTTTTATTCACAGATTCTTCATAAAAACAAAAACAAAAAGCCAGACTTCATCGTCTTATCCAGAAAGTTTCCCGCCCTCCACAAACACACACTCCCTATTCTTCTTCTTTAACTTTCTGTCTCTATTTCAGCCTCTCCAATTCTCACGGTAAACATCGCCCATGCTTGATCGGCTGACAATGGCACACAATCCATCCAGATGGTGTCCCTGGAAGCCCTGTTGACAGCCCCGTCTTCCTGGGTGTGTGTGTGTGTGTGTGTTGTGAGTGGGACTGGGGGTAGTGGGGGTGGTCACTCAATCTTTGTGCGATGGGGCACACTTCCTTTGTGCAGGCGGCCTCCGAGTCATTTAACACTGAAGTGTGGGAAGCCTGGGACCACAGTGGCTCCCACGTTCCACACAGGCAGGAAGGGAGCGTGTGACTGAGACGTGGCCAGCGGCATGCAGGTCAGCCAGCTGTGTGTGTGTGTGTGTGTGGGGTGGGGGGGGTAGGGAAAGTGAATAAGAGTGTGGCTGTCTGTATGAGTTTGTGGGGGGCTGCCTGATGTGTCAGCATGTGCTGGGAGCGTGAAAGCTTAAAGCTGAAGCACTTAAGAATTCACACGGCTCTAATCATCTTCATCAAATTAAAGCTGACAAACTGAACATCAAAGGGACGGCTAATGAGTCATTATAACGGACAAATTATGAA
This sequence comes from Apistogramma diplotaenia, assembly GCA_015052665.1. Taxonomy (NCBI): domain Eukaryota; kingdom Metazoa; phylum Chordata; class Actinopteri; order Cichliformes; family Cichlidae; genus Apistogramma; species Apistogramma diplotaenia. Next base: position 15,694 of record VOQJ01038996.1, on the reverse strand, counting down.
TAGCAATAATTTTCCGTGAAAGTGTTTTTTTGACAGAGTGCGCATGCATACGTGTAATTCTGCGATGTCTTTAGACTCTTCAGACGTCACACGAGTGTCTACACAAATGCATGTGTTTGGTTTACTTTTTAAATATTTTGAACTTTAAAATAATTACTAATACTTCAGCTTCATCGGGGCTGCATATGAGTGACTTGGTCAGATTTTGCATTTCTGTTAAACGTTGTACTAAACCTTATGATTGAGGCACTTTGCAAATAAAACAAAGTGATCAGGTGATCAGCTACAAACAAACAAGCTTACCCAGATTATCTAAAAACACAGTATTAAATTCAGACTCTAAATATTCTCTTTTCTTTATCAAGCTGAATATATTTATGTCCCAAAGTTAAAAAAACAAACTATTTTTCTTATAATCTTTGAAACACTTCAACCTGTTGCGCAGCTCTGTGAGGGAAGTCTGCCATTTCAAACCGGTGGAAGTGGCTGCATGTTGTCTTTTTCTAATGCTTGGACCTCTGTAACACCCACGTGTGCCTGGTGGCAGAGGCACTTTGTCTTCAATTACGTGGCGGCAAAGATGACATGAGACAGCGGCATGCTTCCCTCCGGGGTCACCACTTTCCCATATCAGCACAAGCACCAGGTCAGTCTCCCAGCTAACCCCCCCGCCTCCCTTCGCCCACTCCACCCCGGGCTCTTTCTCTCGCGGTCTATTCCTCCACCTGCTCCCCGGAGACACACTCATTGTCCCCACGGCTATAAACACTTCATTGAGCATGTGGCGGCCCTGCGTTCCTCAAAGCCCTTCCCAGCACTCCCATTGGCCCAGGGACTGTGAGAAACTCCATCAAGCCTAAGACTCACACATTCATATGGAGATTTGGGTGTATAAATACAGGGCAGCGGCAGAGGAGAAGGCAGCTCAGATTCAACTGGCTCTTCAACCGAGCAGAAACTCTGACTCCACAGCAATGGCACCCTCTGTTTTTGGACAAGCAAACAAGGAGCACCTGACCCCTGCTCATAAGGTAAATAGTTTTTCTAAAAAGTCTTAAAACTCTGGATTTGTGTTTGATACAAATAATAAAACCAAAACAATATAAAATTGACTAAAATGCCTTGTTTTTCCTTCTTTTCTTCAGCTGAGAAAGCCAATGGTGGAGAAACTGCGGAGAGACCGCATCAACACCAGCATCGAGCAGCTTAAATCCCTGCTGGGCCCCGAGTTCCTCAGGCAGCATCCCGACTCCAAGCAAGAGAAAGCTGACATCTTGGAGATGGCTGTGTCGTATTTAAGAAACTGGCACCGGCAGCAGAAGCAGGCCAGCTTTGCCTCTAGCCCGATGACGGCGAGCGACGGTTACTCCCACTGCGTGCAGGAGGCTGTCAGCTTCCTGTCCCACTGCGAGGTCCAGACTCAGGCCCACAGGCTGCTGCTCAGCCACTTTCAAAGCCGGACCAGTCACAGTCCCTGCACCCTCTCCCCTCCTGGCTCTCCAGTCCATCAGGTCAGCTCAAGCAAGGGTGGACGTCAGGCCAGCTGTGCTCTGTGGAGGCCTTGGTGACATGGAGGCAGAATCACCTGTGAACAGAGAAAGAACTGAGAAAGAAAGTGTGTGAGTGGCGTGGACAGAACGTCTGCTTTCTTCTGCTTTGGCAGGAGATTCAACACTGTTGAGTGTTTGATTTTGTGGTGAAATCAGCACGATGTGCCAGTACTCCTTTGGAAGGACTGAAGTGATTTAGTGTATTATATATAATACATGCTTCATTATTTGGAGTGATCATTCTGTGAGTGTCTTAATTCTCCCTGCGGTAAAACTGCTGCTAACTTTTTGTTTGTTTTGCAAATATCTTTGACTTATACTAACCACATTGGTTCAAAACTATTTAAGTGTCTGAGACACTGATCGATGTCTTTTATCCTTGATACTGAGTGTCACTGATTAACGTATTTCATCTGTTTGCTGTTGATGAGTCAAAAACAAGCCATAGAGAGATCCCATGGATCCGCCTGTACTGTAAATCTTATAATGATTATACGTTACACTATTTGTAACCATTATTTGGCCTTTGTATGAAGGAGTGTTGCTACTGATTGAGTTACAGTTGAACCATTACCTGTCCACTTGTAATGTTCATAATGGATTTTTTTTAATCTTCATAATGATGCCTTTCATAAAGGCGATATCAATCTTTGTTAAAAGAACATGTGTTACTGCTTCCATGAGAAGTTTGTTTTTGAAAATGTGAAAAAGAAATAAATGAGAAACTTCTGATGAAGTTCTGCAAACATAAATAATGGCGATGTGCTTTCTTTTTAAGAAAACAACAGTGGTAAATGTGTTTTGGCTGATTAAAGACTGGTTGGTTTCAGTACAGCAGAGCGAGACGAGCTTTGACCTAAGAGGTCCAAACGAGGACTGAAAACATAAATCCAGTCATAGCAGAACTGACAGCAGCTTTATTCTTATGTTGCCGCCTCGTGACCGCGGGGCCGTAAGAATCGAGGCTCGGTTCTTGGCTAGTGCTAAATATCTGGTGGTTTGCCAGGTCATCAACAGCACATGTTCACTTCATCATTTATACGTCTATGGCTCCAGTAATTAGTCTGGATATTAACAGCCCTGTAAAGCCTCTACGCTGCATGTTTCAGTGATTTAAGTAATGGTGAAAATACAATGGAGTCATAACAGAAACTCCAACTAAATGCAAGTTTCATTATTTAAAGAGTGACACTAAATGTACAAGACTGCCATTTAGCAACAGCAAAACCTTTTTTAATGTATTTTATGTATTTATTCATTTTGTTCTGGCAGTGTAATACGTGTTTGCACAGGAGCTGAGTGGTGACACTGTACATTAAAATGTACATTGAATGAAAATTATAATTCTGACTGAATGACTGGAAATATCTGCTTTCAGATGTCAGTCATCTTATACAACAGAAGAGTGTGAATCACCCATATGTTCAGAATGTAATCATCAATCAGAAGAACATCTTTTTTTAGCAGCAGGTGGTTTTGAATGAATCTTCTCATGTGTAACATTTACCACAGTGATCATTAAACATTTCATCTTATCCAACCTGCTGATGAACAGGTGCTTTTTTTTAAATAAATAACTAAAAATCAAATCTCAGGCCACACACTATGTTGTGCAGTGCTTGAATTATCTCTCAAGTGCCACAAAAGTCTTTCACAACTATTTGTATGCACTGAAGTTGTGGAGAATGTGGAACTTTCTCAGGGTCTAGTTTGCCAGGCCAGATGGTCTGGCTGAAGCCGCCTCCCCTCCCCCACCCACTTCAACAGGAGATCAAACACCGTAGCTAATGTGATGTGTAACAAGACACACTTCTATTGTTCCCATCTTGGGACCAGTGAATGGGGACAGAGTGTGGGAAACGGGAGATACCACACTCACAGAGAGATGGCTGACGGGAAGCAGCTCTGTGCCGCCGCAGGTCTGAGCAATGGCCGAGACTTTATGGCAGGAATTCAGAGCTCTCGGGCGGCTGGTGGGAGGGGGACTCGTCTTCCCACACACTTGTGGACAAAGACCCCCAGCAGCCGTGTAGTGCACACCAACTTCCAAAGGAGGCACAACTTCACACCAACATGATGAGAATGAGAACAGATTTTAACATAAAAGCTGGGCACACTGACAGTTTCTGCGTTTTTAATGGCAACAATGCACTTTTATTTTAGTGGTTCTGCTGATGTAGGCTACGCACATGTAAAGTGCAGGAGATCTATTAGAAATAAATGAAGAGAAAGTAGAAATAGGGCTGGTGTCAAATATTTCTTAAAGCAATCACAGCTTTTTGTAATTTATCTCCAATACACTGCATTTTAATGATTTCATTATGTCCAGAAGATTACACTTTACATGCTGTAATTGTTCAGTCACTGTTCGGAGGCTACTTTTACTTTGCTTGGGGTGAATATGCTGTCACTGACTGGACTCTGTGCTGTAAAGTACTGCACAGAAGTCTGTTTGCTACAAAAACATGAGATATGTGCACGACTCTGAGGCAGCGTTCTTTCATTTCTTTCAGTAGTTTTCTTGAAGAACATTCAAGCTCTTTTTTGGATGTTGCCTGTTTCATGTTCCTGTTGCACCTCTCTTATGACCTCCTCTGTACTGATGATGATTTGAACCATAAGTGTCAAATTTGTGGCATACCTCGCCCTTCCACTGAGACCATTTCAGATGAGGCTTCAGTGAGCAGCAGGTGGATCCAGATGCATCTCTCAGGTCCTGTGTCAGATCTTTGCTGGATTTTTCTCCATATTACTCATGGACATAACTTACAGACACGGTTCATCTGTTGCAGAAGGCTTTTAGGCCTGCAACTTCTTCTTTTGTCCTCCTGTTGACCTCTGAAAATGGCACAAGGACTGGGTTGAGTGAAAAAATCCAGGGAAAAGACCTTCAAAAAGCCTGGAGAACTATTGCTCAAGATCACTTTAAAAATGACAATAAAGTCTAGCTCCATGGAAGCAAAAATATAAAGAAATGAGGAATGGATCAAGACTTTTGGCAGTACTGTATCTCTGCAATTCTTCCTTCATTAGTAAACCTTTAGTGCCTTTTTACCACTGTAGATGGGTAAACACAGAACCAAACCATACAGACAGGCAATGAAGTCAGATGACTTGATTTTTCCCAGATGGACCAGGACACAGAGTTTCTGTTTGAGCTCCAACAAAAGATCAATTAACATTCCTCAGAGCGTGGAGGAGCGGCATGGCTTTTGTAGCCCATTTACCCTGATGTTGGGGGCTGGTGGGAAACTGGGGAGATGAGACTACTCACACTGCGCCCACAAGGCCAGCTTCACATCTGGGGCCAGTGACGGAGGCCCTCAGAGGCACACTGCCAGCCCGCTCATAATACCATTAACTTGACACTAATTTGAGTTCACTGACATGAGGGACTGCAGACCCTCAGGGAAAGTAAGGACTTTCGATTAAAGACTGCCTACAATTTTTCAGAAGAACTCATCACCCATAAAAAAAGTCTGCAAAATACGGAAAATTAATAACCTAATTAATAATAAAATTCATGATTCAACCCAATAGAGTGGCACTTACGGGTTTTCTTTCTTTCTTACGCGTGTCTTGCCCTTCTGGGGCAAATGCAAACATATCTAATTTGCGCTCCCGCCCTTGTTTGTCTTTAATGAGAGGAACAACACGCTAAGTAAACGTCTCACGCTGTGCGTCAACCGAAGCGCAAAAAAACAATCATGTGTTGCGCATTGGTGCGTCTTCGCGGCGCACGCGCTGTTCGGCCCGGCTCGGGCCAACAACTTGCGCCACTTACCTGCTGTCACGCTCGGATGGGCTCGAGCTTTTGATATTCGCGCCTCTTACCAACATGACCTGCTCCAGCTTCCCCGTGGGAAACCTTAATGTCAAGGCTGACTTGAAGAGCAGAGCTGGAAAAGCAACAGGTGGCAAACGAAAAGTTTCACCTGACACCGGTGACTTCTTAATTGCTCTGTCCTCTCACCTCGCTTTGCTTCCTCATTTTAGGCTTCCTTCAGGCTGACTTTGATGAGCCTGTAACCAAGAGAGCCGAGAGTCATACTGTAGGGCTTTATTCTTCCAAAAACAACATTTTTCTGTCCAGACGCTCCTGTCTGAGCAGTAAAAGGAATGTAAGCGTTCTTTGAAGGGGCATGTATATTGTTTTATTGCAGTAAGGCATTTGGTCTTTAACTGCAGTCACCCCCCTTGAAAGATTCCCCCTTCTGTGTATGTCACTCCTCTCTGATCTCAGTTTAAAAAAATTAATTCTGATCAGTACAGATGATATAAATTCTGAGGTGACTGCCTGATCAAGTGTTAATTACCTGTTGCTTATCTTGGGAAACATGCCAAGCACAGATAAATGCTCTATGAGTTATTGACGTCTTCTCCATTGTTATGCTGAGAGTCCCACTGGTCAGAGTGTGGGAACCCCAGCCCTGCCTCAGCCACATGGCTTTGTTATGCTAATCTCCCAGTATAAAATGAGGAGTGGCTCCTCCAGAGACATCAGACCTAACACTGCTGCCCAGAAGAAGCTGCTCACTTCACCTGCAGAGACATGGCTCCGTACTCAACAAACTTCTCCTCTGTTCACCACATCAGGATTGCAGAGAAAGATAACATCAAAGTGAGTACCACAGGGCATTTTAGATCAGCTTGTGCATTGCTGACTTGAATCGTGAGCTTACCTGTCTGCCTTCTCCTTCTCAGATGAGAAAACCCATTGTGGAGAAAATGCGCAGAGATCGCATCAACAGCTGCATCGAGCAGCTCAAAGTCATTCTGGAGAAGGAGTTTCACAAGCAAGAGCCCAACTCCAAGCTGGAGAAGGCTGACATCTTGGAGATGACTGTGAGCTTCCTGAGGCAGCAGCTGCAGCCAGGCCTCTGTCACGACTACAACCACGGTTACTCTCAGTGCTGGAGGGATCCTGTGCACTTCCTTTCAGCTGGCTCAGAGGCTTCTCTCACCCCTCCGCAGGGCCTCCAGCAGCAGGACCAGAAGCTCCCTCAGGCCCAGACAGCTGGCACCTCCTCCCCAGTCTGCTTCACCCTCAGGCCCACAACAGTGCAGGACAGCGGGAGCAGAGGCCCTGTGTGGAGACCTTGGTAGAAACAGAGACTGAGACCTGAGGGGGGCTGCAGACTCCCTCACCGTGTAGGAAATATATTTCCAGCCTGCTCATTCCTGATGGGTTTCCTTAGTGTCTCATCACATTGATGGACAAGTAAAAGCAAAGGCTCTCACATCGCTGAAGATCCTGCTTTGACTCTAATATGTACTTTTCCTTTGCGTTTAAAGCTGGAGGTTGATTTTGATTTTGAGTATTGATAGTTTTGCTGTTTACTCCAGTGGAGTTTATCGTTGGACTACTTGATGTAACGGTATATGTGTCTGCCATGCTGTGTTTTTTGACAGCTGCTGTGGAGAATATTTCTCATTTGTTTTGCTGTATCTATGCCAAATTTGATGTGTCAGGATGAAAAAGTGTGTGCTTGTGTGTAAGTGGGCGTACATTTGTACTGAGATGTTTATATTGCTGTCTTGCTATCGCATTAAAGTTGTTAAAACTCCTTCCTAACATTTGTATGACAATTAAAAATAAAAAGAAACAATCATTTAAAAAAATCAGTTGCTGATTTTTTTTTAATTTGATGAACAAAAAGTAAATATTTGTGCTGTCAGTGAATTAGAAAAAATGTCTGAGATGGATTTTATGTCTTGGGGGACATTTTTATCCAAACGTGTGTATTATAAAAGCAGCAGATTTAAAAGGCAAACACCCCCCCCCCCCCCAAAAAAAAAAAAAAAAAACAAAACAAAAAAAAAAAACC
>VOQJ01038993.1:0-19062 GCA_015052665.1 Apistogramma diplotaenia | reverse complement strand
GGTCGCGGGGGAAGGGCCCCCCCCCCCCCCCCCCCCCAACCCTGAACAGGATGAGCGGAAGAGAATGGATGGATGGACCAAAGTGCAGAAGCAGTGAGTGAAAAACGAAATCCACTTCATCATTCGATGATTAATTGTTTCTGTTTGACTTTATCAGTCTCTCACATTATTATTTTGCATATGAGCAGCATTTCAATCAAGTCTGGACTTTGATGGGCCTCTGCAGCACCTCGAGTCTTTCCTTTCTATTAGTTAGTAGGCTGTCAGCTTCAACCAGTCAATCATATGCATGGCTTTTATCCTTTAATCAGACAATTAATAATAATAATAATAATAATAATAATAATAACATTTAAATGATTGAACACACAAGTGTTTGCCACACTATGCATTACAAGGTGTTTTACCAGCGTAAAACAACATCACTTGTCTAAGTACTTTAACATGTGTGACAGACCTCTTACAACAAAAGAGCTCATTAGTAATGCTAGTTGTTGTATTCATGGGTTCACTTTTAAGTATTATTATACTCATTGGGGTTTCCTGAGGAAATGCAGTCATACAGAGTCCGTGGTGTGATGTGCTTATCTGGGATTGTTATAGCAGCATATGTTTGCTCACAGGCAGACAGACATCACTTCATGCAGACCGTGCACTGCTGTGCTAGGACAAAGAAACCTTGCAGGAAACTTCATTAAACCCGATTCCCTGGCTGGGTGCCTGGCCCCTGGACGGCGTCTTACCTCAGATGAACTGCTTCAGGAGTTCAGCTGGACACGAGCCGAGACAGTCGAACAGTCCTTGTCTGCACTGCTTTCACCTCGCCACATGACCCAACCCAAGTGAGGCATGAACAGCACCCAATCAGCTGCTCCAGATTAGGTTAGATTAAAAACAACATTACAACAAGCTAATGAAAGCTTTGCTCTGCGTTCTACTTTCACATGATGCTGTACTAATGAGAGTTTTGTTTTTCACAAGATTAAAGGAGCACGCCACTGATTTTACACATGAACTTCAGTTTACTTGTCACAAGGAAGACTTAGTATAGTAAAATTTGAAACAATATCAGCCAGATCACATCCTCATGTGACTATTTGAAAATTTGAAACAGAAATTTTGCCTCTGGAGCTTTAATTTCGACCTATTTATTTGAGCATTTCTCACAGCATGGCTCCGGGGATGGAAAAGTGTGTTTGTTCGCTGATCTATCACAGCGATTGATGTGATGATGAGTAAGGAAATAGTAAGAGCTATTTTAGTTACCTGTAATCATTTCAGGCAATTTTTTACCCCAAAATAGAGAAAAGTGCAGCTTTTCTTTGTTATACATCAAGATTCCAACCTCCAAATCTTTATGGACTTTAAGGACAGCAAAGCTTGAAAATGCAGATTCCAAAATCAGCTAATATTATCACAGTGGCTACAGCCATCTTTAACATAGTTTATGGTTGACTGCAGCACACCATCTACCATCCACTTACACCCTGATTAGTTCAGAGATTAGTGCAGTTGTGGCAACAGCTCTCAGGTCAGTAGGATAAATCTTACACGTGTGTTCTACCCTTTAACAATAGAAATACAATAATAATAAAAATACATAAACTACACTATGCATTACAATCTCTGTTACTAAACAACACTGTCCACCTTGGTACTTTAGAATAATCACCATGATGTATGACAGACACGCAAGCTTGTTAGTAACGCAATTTGTTTTTGTGTTAATTGTGGTGCGTTCTAGTATTATTAAACTTCCTGAAGTTTCCTGAGAAAATCACCATCAAATCACACCATGTCATCATGGTGGCTACAGCCATCTTTAATTTACAGTCTATGACTGAACAAAAGATATATAACCTTATATGTAATTATGTAATTGAAATGGGTTTTCTGCTACAATTTATGTGACTGTTTAATTTCAGTCACAACACTGTTTATGAGCTTTGTCTAAAATGGCTCAGTGTTGGATGAGTTAAACATCTGGTTATTAACCAGATCTTACTATAATGATATTAATTCATTCTACATCCATTGTGTTTGCATGCTTTTAAAGTGTTTTTCTGTTTGCTTTCTTTGACCTCTCAGGCCACCATACCTCCCCTCTGTTTTCAAGTATCAACACCTTTGTTGTGCTGGAAGCTGAGACAGTTTATAAGATAGATGTGGCTTCAGCAGCTGACGTGTTGACAGACCAGCCCATGGATTTGGCCAATCAGGAGAACACCTGCAGACAGACTCTCAAAGATCCTCCAAGGCAGAGAAGGGCCACTCTTATGCAGAACAGTGCACAGAACGGCCACGGTCATAATAGTTTAAATCTGCATTCTTTTTAATGGCCACCAGGGGCCGATATCCGTGGTTACTAAAAAGCCTTCCTGGCCTATAGAAGTTAACAGTAGTGTTTGACCTCTGTAAGCACTTCTCTGATATGCCCATGGGCTCAGTCAACATTCAAGTTCATTGTGTAAATTTTGGTCATACTGTGTTTCAGAAAGGGAGATGATCCAGGATATGTTCATTAATTACTGATTTGCGATTGAGTAGCCAGTGAGTGTGTGGTTTCATAGTCAGACCCACGCCCCCTGTCATCAAGATGGCCATGGGGAAATGCTCATCCCGAGGCTTCAGAATAAGACCACACATCAGTAAGTGACATCATGGTAGCGACATCCACCTTTATAGTGCCTATGACTGGGAGACGCTGAGCTATGCTAATGAGTCATGAACATTTTACCCTGGCTATATTGTGTCCTTGTCTATGCCCACAGCCTTCCTTCTTTATTTCTGTGTATTTTAGATTTGTAGCCTCAAGACTTAAACCTAATGACCCCCATGTGAGCAAGTCTGAGAGCGTAACAGGGGTCACTGTCAAACTGACAGTGATCACCTGCTTTTACATGCAGGATGATTAGGACTGTTAAACACTGTTAAAAACTCCTTATGCAATATTATTGTCTTAATGCATTAAAAAAATAATTCAAAGTTGAAAACATGCAAAAGAAACCTGTTGGTTGTTACAGGATTTATTCAATGTCATGATGAATGCATAGAAGTAATTTCCAATGTCAGCAGTGTCATTTTCAATATCTACACACAAGCAAAAACATACAGTACAGCTTTGAAGTTTTTGGCACATAACATTCAGTTAACTCATAAATCCTGGCTGACACAGAAAGGAGCTGATGAGCTGGGGTGGCATTGTGCATTAAGAACAAGCCTGCATACAGTAAGCAATACTTTCGGAGTCCTAATTAAAGGTAGACTGTTCTAACCCTTTTAGCTGCATTCAAAAGCAGCACGCCAGATCAAAGGCTTTAGCTAATTAGCACTGACACCGCTAATATGGCCCGCCTTTCACAGTTTGGTTTGAGTGTTTCCAAACAGCTTCCAGGATAAGTACCCCAACACTGCTTTTCATGCTGTTTCAAAGATGGGCCTTTGAATCCTTTTAATAATCCCAAGTCTGCACTACAGCCATAAATCTTCTTTTGCTTTTTGTTTGCTTATTTGTTTACATTTTATTTTACAGTACAGCTGTAGCAACACAATACAATGAATGTGCAAATTACAGCAGTGCCTGCCGGCTGCCACTTGAGGTCTAGTCAGCCACAAAATAGCAAAGAACATTGAATACAATGACAATGAGAGCCGAGGACGCGGGTCTGTGATTCAAAGCTTCTGACCACATTCATGGTAACTGTAGCTGTTCAGAAGCCAGCATCACCTCTCTGGGTGTGCTATGCAAGCTCCATATACATGTGCCCATCCTTCTGCACCTTCTTGTGGTTGTTGTCTGGTGTCAGTAACACTACTCCACACCCTCTGACATGCTTCCATTGAATGTTCCTTCAGATGTAATGTGCCCTTTGAATTCACAGCTACAGTTTTGTTGTTGTTAGAAACGGGGAAAGTGATCAAAATTCAATGAAGCTAAATCCAAACCATACCCCCCAAACCAGAAATGGATGCATTACTGTTACAACACAGAGTTACAAAGTTTTGTTTTTTGGGTAATTCTTAACCACTTCAAAGCAGGGCTGCAGTTGGAGCCTATCTCATTCATCACAAGGTGAAAGGTGACAGGTCGCCAATCCACCACATGATTAACACACAGGGACAACCACACATCCACCCTACTGCCAGTTTAGTAACCAATTAACCTAACCATACGTGTCTTCTGACTGTGGGAGGAAGATATTTAGCATTCCAGAAAAAGAGTTCATATATCCCAATATGCAGGGCCAGATTTACCAGTGAGCTGCACCACTGCAGAAACCTCCTCTGCTGTTAAAAAGCTACTTAAAGAGGCACAGTGTCTCGCTGCATGTGTATTTGTGGAAGTTCCCCTTTCAGAGTGCAAAGGTTGGTTGAGCATATTTAAATGAATCATACAGGTGTGACCTGCTAAGGTGTTACTGTAGACGGGCATTTTACTGCAAATCACTGAATTTAACACTGAGCACAGCACATCTTATACTGCACCTAATGTGAATGTTCATTTATTCGGAACGCCACGGGAGAGATTATTGGAATGAGAGCATAACTGGGATGGGTGGATGGTTCAACGCTGTTGGTGCGCTGCCTAAACGTTGTAATTTTTTGCTGAGTCCTGAAATGTTCCACATGTTCCTCGGGAATGACAGTGTTTGATGAAACTGGGCGGACATTAACCAAAATGTTAAAAGCCATTTTTGTAACGCCAACTGGAGAATTTTTTAAAGATGTTTTTACCACAGTGGGGAGAGCTGGGTCAAATCCTCGCTCACATAATGTTTCTGGCCATTTTCCTGTCGCCGTTTTTCATAAATGTGGCTAATTAACTAGCTAGTCTAAATAGCTTTACAGCATACTGGCACCAGCAACAACCAGGCTTTTGAGACCAGACATTTGGAATGCTTTGTTTTTGTAATTTGGCCAACATCGCTCCATGCTCACAAAACGTTTCCCACTGATGCGTGCTTAATGCTAGTTTGTTACATGGTAACAAAAAGAGAGCAAATTTTAAAGATTGAAGAACTGGCGCACACATACAAAGACAATTCTCATCCATGTACAAGCGCAAATACCTCACCACAGCCTTGAAAATGACACACCCCAAATATAAATGATACACATTTCTACACAAACGTCACCTGGAGCCACCACTGTGCCCTGTGACGCTCTAACATTTGCAAGGAGTAAAATCAGGATCTCACAGACCAGCTAGTGTTGAACTAAAACTTTATTTATTACATGTCTTAGGCAGAGATTTATGATAAAATGCCTTAGTGATCATTACACACACACACACACACACCAGCACACAGCTGCACAGAACTCAGCGTGTATTCAGTCTGTGTTGGATGATGTCTTTAGTGTCTTTTGGAAGCAGTGATATTGTTTCAGCTGCTGCATTAATCATATTGATCTGGCTGTGTTTCTGTCTCCTTGTGCACAGTTTCTGGATGTGTAAACATCATTAGGGTAGCTCTGTGTGCCTGGCTATAAACAACCAATCAAAAGTGAAAGTCACTGGAAACTCCACTGTACAGACTTTCTCATTAATCACTGAACATTTTGGGTTTTGGACTTTGATCTACACAGGACCGAAAAAACCCTGGAACAAGTGCACTGAATTTCAGGAGTCTGAGGTGTTGGGGAACTTTGCTTTCTCCAGCAGAGCGATCAAATCCACGGACACATCTCTTTAGTACCTTCGATAATGTCAAACATTAACTGTAAATATTAAAGTGGATTCAAAGCACAATTTAAGCACAAAAACGTGATCATTTAGACACCAGTTTAGTACAAGAGATTAAACAGAACTGCAATCAAGAAGGAAATTTGTCATCTTGTGTCAGCGTTTCCCAAAGATTATGTCTGATTATGATAATTGCACTTTTCATGTGAATTATCTTTATTTTCGCCTCAAAAATTCTAACCTGAGATGGGACATAATTAGTATAGTTGTATGTGTAAATACAGTAGACCACACCTTATTGTAGCATGTTTCACAGATTAAATGTTTTTTTTAAAGATGATCTCTATCCAAAATGCTGCGCTGATTACACATAAAACCCATTACTCTCCTGATTAAAAATTTAAAGGTCTTTTTGTGAGAGTTGTACCTGTGAAAACACTGTTGTTTAAAGAGCATTTCCCCCTTTGAGTCATTATTCCCTTTGAGGACTCACAAATGCAAAGATAACAAATGTAAAAGTTTGACCAAAGCTTATGAATATTTATGTTGCACATGTGCAAACGTCTTGTTATAAATCTGAAATCCGACAAGTGTTGCACATTACAACAGCTGTCACACAGTTACAGCACATTAAAAAGTTACTTAGTGCGTTAAAGTCACACGTGCGAGTGTAAGTCAGGATTAGTGCTCCTCACACAGCTGTGGATGTGGATCCAGCTGATGCAGGGCTGCACATCATGTGGGTCACCAGCGACGATGATCCCTCTCCCTCCGCAGCCTCGCCTCCTATCAGACCCTGCCGGTGCAGGTTCAGGATGGAGTCTGCGATTATGCGAGCTGTTTTCTTCTGATATCCTCCGGATGTTACCATAAGTATGGGGATGCCCCGACGCTTCGCAGCCCTGAACACGATCTCATCTCTCTTTATAATGCCCTGGCAGAGAAGAAGAGAGTTACGCTGACGGTGTGTCCACGCTTTCAGACTCTACCTCTCTGAATTCTGTGAAGCTGCTGGCTGGATTTCCGATCTACACTCCCTTTCTCCTGAGAGAACCGGAAGACCTGGACGTGGCCTGACTGATACACAACTGCTCTGTGAAGGCTCTACAATTAGTCCTAACATTTGAAAGCTGTAACAATCAAAAATAGCATTTTCTAAGTAGCTGTCCTGCTACGGTGACTCCTGTTCTCAGTGTGATCGATGCATTTTCCCACAGAATAAAGGTTTCATCTGAACGGCAAACATGACTAATCATGACTAATGCTGGTCACGCATGAGGAAAACGATCAAGTATTTATAAATCATTCTCCACTGTACAGAACGGAGGGCGCTGAAAGCAGCACACATGCTTTCTGTGAAAGAATTTAAACTGAACGGTTTGTGTCAACATTCTCAGTCATTATGCAGCATTTTGGAACATTATTAAATGTGGCAGAAACACATGTTCAAGTAAGAACTATGAACGCTGTACTGCACTTTTTTAGGACGTTTACCAGCCCCAAAATAACAAATTAGCTCTGCGTGCACAATGTGTTTGTGTGCCACCACCACACAGTCTGCACATTTACCTTATTTGCTCCAATTATTTTCTGGGATTCGCAGGATCACTGACAGGAAATCTCTGCTCACAGTAAGCAATGAATTCTAATTTGGCTCATTCGGATCAATTCTTAATTTAAAATTTTCTGATAAATTAGTTACTTGAAGTGCTCACTTGGTCTGACCCAGCTCATCCTGTCAGTTATAGACATGTTATTATGGGAGTGCAGATAACAGTATTCAACATCAGTCACAAATAGCCCAGATTTCATATGACTCTACGTATTTGAACACAAACGAGGAGCTGCATTGTACCAGGCAGCTTGGCAGTGACTGATTTGGAACATTATGCACAGATTTACAACAAACAGAACATTAAAAAAACAGTACATAAAACATACTACTATTTTTTCACAAGCTGATAGTTCACAAAGTTAAAGCACATACAGAAAGAGAAAAAAACCAAAAGGAAGCAAACATGTTGGAGTAGCCAAAAAACAAACAAAAAAAACAATCTTTCTATAAAGAAAAGAAACGCAAAGCTACATGTGAACAACACTGGTCGAATGGCAAGGAGCACTTGGTGCTGAAGCTCCTTTGCTAATGAGGGAGAGAGAAAGAAAGACCTTTGACCTTTAACACACACGTTATTAATACAAGATCACAATAGCATCAACAAACACAAACACTGTGATAACATTCAAAAACCCACAACCTGCTCCCCGTCATTAACGCTACACAAAGCACCATTAACCCCCAAACTCCTCAGCATCAGACACATATCATAACACACCCGCAGCAAGCAAACTCGTGAACACAAGACTAACATCCCCCGTCCCGTCCATCTTATTGCATCTAGTTAGCCAAATGCTCATTTTTTCTTGACCTATGAGGGAATTAATCAAACAAACCCGACTACGGTGTAACACTGAATACCTACGACCAAAAACAAACCATCATCCAGCACCGCCCCCAAAACATTTAGCCACTGCAGCAGCAAAGTAAAAAGAGGAGCTAATCTCCGGCATCTGAGCCACAAGTGCTCCAAAGTCTCCTCAGCAAAAAGACATTGAATACCAGCTCAGGGATCAATATACATGTCTGTCTGTGGTCACTGCCCCATGCACCACCCTCCACTGGAGAGCCGCACAGTGTTTGTCTATGGGAGGTTTATACAGGGACCTCCTACTGCCCCTGGTAGAAAGACCCGTGTCAGCTCACCAGACCACTTTGACTCTGGAACACCTGACAATGATGGCTTACAGAAGACCTTCACTGTTGAACCGGAGAAAACCGTTTGCATGGGCCTGGTGCTCCAAAAAACAGAAGAGACCCGTCAACTCCATCTTCTTCCTCCACAGCAGCACAAAGAAGAGAGAGAGGGAGAGAGAGAGCTCTTTTTCAAGAAGGGGTCAAAAGGTCAGTGAATTCAACAAGCTGCCGACATCCTGATGTTAGACAGGTCAGCCCTAGAGTTCCTGTATCCAGTAGATCAGAGCCAGAGGTAACCTCCAGCGCAGAAAAATGAGGCCAACATGGAAATGACAAGAAACTGCAGTTCCTCTGGGTGCCACTTGAGGCTGGTTCCAGAAGAGAGTCAATCCCTGAAGACTCCCATGTTAAAATGCCAAACTTTCAGCATTTAAAAAATATGTTTTGTCCTCTATGGATAGTTTCCCCCTCATAAAACGACCAAGTGCGCTAAATGTTTTTACAATTCACCCACCTGGATACCTGCATTAGAGGTGTGGCTACACTGACTGAAGGATATCCAGGCACAGACAGCTAGAGATAACTGCTGTTTAACGTCTCATCCACTGCTAAGAGCACTTACACTCGTCCTCTTCACTGTGCGTGGGCTGTCGGTGCCCCTTGGAACATTATGAATGGACAACCTTGACTCCTTGAATCTGACTGGCACAATTTATGAATGCAACTGCTAACCAAACTAGCTAATGTTAGCGGATAAAGTCAGACCTTTCATCATATAAGGCAGCTTCTGGGTGATGTCACAGTGACATTCATCTCTTATCGTGCC
The DNA here is from genome assembly GCA_015052665.1 of Apistogramma diplotaenia. NCBI lineage: Eukaryota > Metazoa > Chordata > Actinopteri > Cichliformes > Cichlidae > Apistogramma > Apistogramma diplotaenia. Next base: position 9,801 of record VOQJ01038993.1, on the reverse strand, counting down.
TATGATCAGAGCTGATTTTGTGGTGAGAGAGGAACACACTCAGTAGTACCAGATACAGCAAACAGTAAACTGTTAATACTGCACTGCTTCGTTTTATTTTGCTTCATAATACAGTTCAGTCACTTAGAAATGACAGTTTCAAGCTTCAGTGTTCAACTTCACACAGCTGCACAGCAGTTAACAGCTGGTGTGCAGCACTGTGTTGTAGCTCAATCCTCATTTACCCTGATATGATTTAATGCAAGCTCTCAAACACCTGCAAATAAATGCAGTCTATGCAAAGCGTGTTTTTACTAATTTGATTAATTACTTCTGTCTACAACCACACACATCCTCCACGAGCAACACTTGATACTGGTCTGACAGGAGAAATAATAAACCAGTTAGAGCTGAATAAACCAGCTTGACACCAGGTTTTTCATTTCAGTAATTAGAGGAAATTAATAAGACTTCCATCTGCATTTAAAAATGATCTTTCTGAAAACAAATGATTTACAGTTATACAAGTGTCTGTACACGATATAAAGTAATGAAACGGTTCTAGGAAAGTTAATATACTGTGTAATGAATACATGAAGTACATGAATTCAAACAGCTGATTGATAAAATGATGTGCAGCTGATTGACTCTGCTCTCATTCTTGGACGTATGTTTGCTGGATCTGTTCCAGCTGTTGTGACCATGGGAAACGAAACAAGGCATTCACAATGTTTGACCTTTTACAGGCTGCGTTCACCATGCTGAATGGATTTTTTAGGAGCTGTTTTAGGGCAAAATTCAAATAGCATCTTCAGTCGGCGACTGGCTACAGTGACTGGCTGATGTTTGTGACGGTGCCAGATAAGGACAAAGGTCAGTAGCCTGGAAAAAGTAGCAATCTATAATTTTGGTTATGATTTCAGCTTCTAATATTATAAAATTGAGACGAGCAGGACATGATTGCTATTTTTCAGTTGTTTCACTCTGACTTCATGCTGCCTTCTTTCACTTCAGCGCTTCGATGTCAGAGTTTACCGTGCTACTACCAAGGTAGGGCCATTTACCCATCGCTAGCAAAACCTCAAATACAACATTTGCCTCCACCTCTTCCTTCCTTCCTTCCTTCCTTCCTTCCTTCCTTCCTTCCTTCCTTCCAATTAGGTAATTGAAGTTTCAAAGAAACTTTGTATGTTTTAATTTGTATGTTTCTTAACTTAGCGAGTAATCAGGTTAATTAAATGACATGGCGATTATTTACCAAAAGAATTATGACTAAGCATATTAAAGCATATTTAGTAGAGACTACAGCTGACATCCTCAAAGTCAGTTGATTCAATAAAAACCCAGTTTGAGAGAAGCAATTATTTTTTTCACATATAAAGCAGTTTGTATGTTTTCCATTTTGAACCAGATACTCATTACTGTTTGCTTAAATATGGTGTAAAAAACACTTTTGAATCGGCCAACTTCTATTCTAAAGCACATAGAAGAAAGCAAGCAAACAACAAAAGCAGTGCTTTTTCATTAGTGACTTTAAAAAACTTGATATTTTCTTTCTTTTCCTTTTAAACACGTTTGCACATCTTGTACTTTACAGTGTTTCAGTGACCCTAATGAAAGCTGGAAACCTCAATCTTCATAGTTTCACAGCAGAGCATTTCTGTTGCTCCCAGATTAATCACATGATGTTTTTCGTCCATGGTTGTCTCAGCTAATGATCACTGCCACAGCTGACAGTGGACTGATGCTGGGAGTGAAAGTAACACTTAAATGTGTGAGGCTGAAACCCTGTTTACAAAATCTGCACCTCTAAACTGTGTAGTGTATCCAATAAATGGTGTCTTATAACTGTCAGAACCAACCAGGCTTTTGCTTAGTTTACGTTGAACAGAAAAGCATTTTTTTATTTAATAAAAAAAACCTGCACAGTTCCTCTGAAAAGCAGATCCAACACCTGCGTAAGGATACAATATAAGATTATCAGCCTAAAGAAACCTTTTGTGTCCTTTAAATCATGTGACAGACATGCAGCTGCCAGCTGGAGTGGGCTGGCTGTAAAACACACGTAGAAAGTTGATGCTGTTCATCTGGACTCCGCATTTCTCCCACTGAAACCACTCCGTCCAGATGAACAGAGGTGGATTATTAAGCCTAACCTCATTTAATTGATTTATTAATTCTGCTTTTCATTGAATCTCGCCAGTGTAATTGTAACACTGCACAGCTGCACCTACTGATTTGTTAGTTTCAGGAAAATTCAGCAAAAGTATTGTTGAGCAGGTGCCAAAGCTCGGCTGTTCTGGATCAAGATTTTCAGGAAAACTGACCTCTGACCTTTACCTTCAGGTCAAGGTTGCCGAGATTCAAGCCCGTTTGAGATTTTTAATAGATGAATCTATGGTGTGAATTTGAAGATCCCAGGTCACATCATTTGCAGGTTATGGCCAACGTTATCATTTTGTGGAACAGACGGCGCCGACACTAAAGGCTGTGACGACAGCTCGAGTGATTCTTTGAAATAGCTGAGCAAATAAAACCAGCTAAACATCTGAGCTGTGTGTAAGTGAGAGCCGCAGGACGTCCTCATTAAAACAAAGGCTTTGACAGCAGGCACTTGACAACTCCCAGAAGCCACAAACATGGGTTTTGGGAGTGACCCAAAGATTATGTTTTGTAGACATGATACTATATGATTAAGGTGAGGAAAGAATTCAGCACTGATGGTGTTTTGACTGTAGTTGAAACAAGGATGTGGTCTTGATTTGCTACAGTTACAGACTTTTGTCTGATTGGGCTCTTCTCCATGGCAACAGCAGCTGAGCTTATGTATTGTAATATTTTAAACCATTCACAGGTTTCTCTGTAGGGGAATATCATAAAGGAATATGTTAAAGCTCCACACTTTAAAGTTATTTAGGGTTGTTAAAACACTTCCAGCTGTCTCATTTCTTCTCAGTACCCACTTCATTATGTATAGCTGTGCAATCTACTGCAAGCCACTACAACATCTTTGATATTAAAGTTACCTAACATTTTGCTGGCTGACACAAATGTTTAATTGCACAGTGAGAACTTAGTTATGGGTGTTCCTGTTTGTAAACATCATATAAAAGAATGCATTTGTTCCAAAGTGTTTGTTACAGGATACTATTAAACTATCAGTGAGGTAAGTGCTAGAAACACGGCTGACTACAATAGCAGTTCAGTAAAACTCCATGCTATGACCTCAGTGCTAAAACACAAAACTAACACCTCTATGACATTGTAGGGATGATCACAAAAACATATCTGGACACATGAGGCCCAGTATTTGGTTTAATGTTGAATTTGATTAACGCACCAACTGTGTGGTGGCTTTAGCGGGTGCAGCGGGAGTTTATATGTGGAGTATACCAAAGGGAGAGTGCTATATCATATTTATCACTGCTCAAGTACAGCAATAAATGGTTCTGTTTGATCAGTTGACGTACTTTGATGGACATTGGCTGAACAGCAGTAATAGGTTACAGGAATTTCCTGGTTCTAAAATCCCCTCTTTGTATTTGTTCGAGCTGTTTTTATTAATTAATTTTATTTTAAAAGCACTGCAGGACAATCTGATACACTAGGTGACTAAACTGGTGTAGTTTTTGTCTAATAAACAACCTCGGTGCATAAAGTAATGGTGAAAAGAAAGTAAATCCTCCTTTTAATTTAAGGTTTTAAATCATCCAGTCTCTAACCTATAACATTTGGTAAATACCACCTCAAATGAACAGCTTGTGACATATACCATGTCATTAACATGCAAAAATTAAGCACAAATGCAAAAGCAGTGCATGAAAAACTAAAACCTCCCTTACTGTTTCCATAGGAATTAATAGCTTTTACTGTTAATTAACCAGCATGTGTGAGCATATCTATCTAAAAGAGGAACTTCAGCTGTGTATTCAGCTGTGTATTAACATCATTCCCAGGAGACCTGCACAGGTGAGGTGCATCACTGTGTCACATGCCAGAAAACAGCAAAGTCCTGAAGACAGAACGTGCCATAAGCACTGTAATACAGAGTGAACTTTATAAGAAGCAAAGGTTTGAATCACCAGAAGTTTCATTTTTTTCTGTAGCTTCTGAATTTGGTGACGTGCCAAAATAAGAACGTTTATTCAGTGTGAAACAGCATATTCACCCCAAGGTCAGACTGTGCAACGCAATGGCCAAACAAGACCAAAATGTCTGTTGATGGTGTTGAGCACCACATTTGGTGAAAATCAAGCACAGAATATCAGCAGAAACACCTCATACAAACACTCAAGCATGGCGGTGCAGGGAGCTGATTTGTGCTTGTTACTGTATGCAACTGCAGACCTGAGCACCTTGCAGTCACTGAGCTGACCAATACTTCTCTGTACAGTGAAGTATTCTAGAGACCAATGTGAGGTAATCTGCCTGACAACTAAAGCTTGGCTAAAACTGGATGATACAACAGGACGATTATCCCAAGTACAAAAGGAAATTTACAAGAGAATGGCTGCAAAAGAAAAGAATCAAGGTCCTGCAACAGCAAATACCAACGGCTGCCTCTGGTGCTGGTAGAAACTGTGCTACTGTTGGCCGAAGACAAAGGAAAGGGGGAAGGTGTGGAGGTGAGAGGGACTGAAATGTAGGGACTATGACTGGTAAAGGGAGAGAGCTGGTTGATATGAGGACAGAAAGAAGTCAAGTCTTTTGAAACAACTGTATAAAATAATCAGCAGTGACAGTACCTGTGGTGATATGGAGAGTCCTCCGAGGGGATCCCCATCCAAGATGTCTGTCCCTGCATTATAAACAATGACATCAGGTAAGACCTCATTCAGTGTGCCCTCCATGTGAAGCTCAACCTTCTGAAGGTACTCTGAGTCTTCAGTGCCCCAGTCCAGCTCCACCTTCCTTTTAATTGCTCCTGGTGATGAATAAAAATGAATACAAGATTGGTGCACGCAGGACAGTGAGACCACAGAATGGAGCTACTCAATAACCCAACTAATATAAAGTAGAAGCATTTATGGGGAGTTGAATCCACAGACATCACTTATACATGGCTTAGGAATTGCTGCAGTATTTCATGCAACAGGACTTCTTTCATAACCGGCGGAGTTCTGAGAGCAGTAAAAGAAATGGATATTATGAGGAAGCATACAAATAAAGCTCCCACTGACTGTAATGCAATTTATATGGCAATAGTGAAGGAAGTCACTGATGGTACTATAAAACATCTGACTTGTGTCTGTAATGTTTCTTCAAATGGGTACTTTTCCAAGCAAAACGAAAGTGGCAATTCTTCTACCGTTACATGAAGATCATGACGCAGGAAGAAGCTACTGCAGGTCAGTGTCTATGCTTCTCCTGTCTAACACGGATGCTGGATAACATTGTAGGTGTTTGAACTGCAGCTTTACGTGGCTGCTACATGTCAAATAAGCACACATGTGAATGAAATGCTTAACCAGCAATACAGTATACTGTAACAATGTGCTCAGTGTTGTTCACTTTACCTGTGAGTGGTGTTGTAATGTTGCTGATTGGTGGATGTGTATGATGGACAATAGAGAAGATACAGGAATTATGAATGACAAACATTAAGTAAGGATGCAGGGCCAGATATGTCATTTAGTTCTTCCTACTCCTGTTTTTTGGACATGTAATATAGGCACTAATTACAGGACCTTTATATCAATATGCTATAATTCATTTTACTGACTTTGTTGCTACTTTTTTTAACTAATATTTTGTTTCTAATATGTTCAAAAAATTTCAACAGTTTCTGATAAATTATTTTTTTTTATACATCAATGAAAGAAATTGCATTTCTCTACCTCTAAAATATCACAACTCTGCAGCAGTGCTTTAGCTACATTTATAATACTTCTAACTGAAAATAATGAAAAAGGTTAATTAGGAAACCTTTATGTTTTTAAACAGAATCAGGCTGTAAAAACAGCACATTAATGTAGAGCTCTTGGTAGTTTTCATAAGACTTTCAAGAAAAAAATGTTAGCTTTAGACTTTAAAGGTACAGAGAAAAAAATGTGTCTTGGAGAAAAAAATATGGAACAGAAAGTCTGCAGTTTTTTTTATCTTAAATAAGCCAGAATATACATTTATTTTACTCTTTTAAGGGGAGAGACAATTATAAAATGTCTTAAATTCAATTAATTGTATAGAACAAGATAAGTGAAGGATGGAGAGACTTTTTAAAGGCAGGACTTTGACATTTGCTCTGCTGAGTACAGTTAGAGGGTTAAATAGTAGTATGCAGTCCCTGTCAGACAGGCTTTAATGTATTGACAGATTAATTTGTGCTGAAGCCATGATTATGGTGTTGTAGGCACTGCTGTGTGCTAGATTTCCCACTGAGGGCTAACAGAGTGAGTAGTAGTGCTGAAGGATATCACAGCATAATTAAAATGGCACACAGTTACATCTTATGGATGGGACAAGAGGCCCCCAGTACTCCAACCTCAACCTTTGATGGGGAATCTGGAGAACTGCTGGCTTTTGTTCTCATGTTCTCATGCACTTCAATGCATGAGAACATGAGAACCAAAAATCGGTCTGAATATATGAATTATTTCAAAATTGCTATGAAAAGAGACAGTTTGAGAGGAAAATTGACAGTGCTTTCACTCACTTTTGGCATATCCATCTCCAGGATAAATGTAGCGATTATACATATCCATGATGAACACTCGCCTGTCATCCAAAAAGTCACGCTCGTGTCCATTTCCCTGGAAAACAGTGGGAGCATGTGTCATTCAAAAAACAAAACAAAAAGACATGAAAGCATTTTGATGCCATAACTGTTTCTTTGAACATCATCAGGCAATGACAAACTGAATCAAGTAAGGCTTTTTTCACCCTTAAAGATGTCTTTGACAGTACACTACATCATTTGACAGCGCCAAGGTCCACACAGGTGTCCCTCAGACCCATTTGTTTACCCAAGACATGCGGCGCTGACTGACAGCACCAGATGAGGAATAAATAGTCTTGTCATCTGAAGGCATTAAATGTTAAAAATGCTTTCGAAAAAGTCATGGTTATTCCATCACTTTTCATTTCCTCCCCTCCATTTGTCACTCAAAGTGTCTGGCTGCTGTCAGGAGATTAGGCTTCGTGCCAAGTCTTGTAGTACAGGATGAAATGGAGAATGTATGGGACACGTAGGACTTTGTACCAACTGAACATCATAATGTAATGCATTTCTGTATAGTGAAAGGAAAAGATGGCTGACTGATGGGCTCTAATGTCTGGCACAAAGGAAAAAGTAAAGATAAAGTGAACTTGATTGTGGCGAAAGAGGACTGAGGCGTGTATATGAAAGAGCATAAGTAGTGACACATAGTACTGCTAGAATCCAAATGAAAAAGACATAAAACAAAGCTTAGACAATCGCATCAAAAAAATAATACCAACAAAACTGTCACAATATCTGATCTTCACTGCACAAATATCCTGGAGAAAAGAATTCATAATAACTTAAATTTTGCATCTATGACAAAGAGCAAAAAGTCACAACAGAAGATTGCAGTCCAGGGCAGCACAGGGGAGAAAGTTCAGCTTCCTGACAGCCTGGTGGAAGAAGCTGTTGCTCAGTCTGCTGTAGGAGGCCCGGAGGCTCCCAAACCTCCTCCCTGATGGCAGGAGACTGAAGAGGCTGTGTGAGGGGTGGGAGGAGTCGCCCACAATGCTGGCTGCTCTGTGGGTGAGGTGGGTGTTATATATGCCCAGGAGGGAGGAGAGTGGGGTGCTGATGATGTTTTCAGCTGTCTTTACTATGCGCTGCAGGCTCTTCCAGTCAGAGGCTGTGCAGCTTCTGAACCATGCAGTGATGCAGCTGGTTAGAACATTCGCAAAAATGCCTGTTACAGTGACATACTCAAAGCACTCGTTGATGTAGGTAGCGACACCCCCTGTATATTCCTGTATGTCCGTTTCATGCTTGTACTGTATGTGACCACTTGCTGAAACATTCCCGTCTGTGGTGTTGAAGCAGTCCTGAAGTGCTGAAGTTGCGCCTTCAGGACACACAGATCTGCCTCTGGACTGGTTTGTATGTATGTTGGCATTAAGAACAGTGATGTGGTCTGAGAGCCCGATGTGGAGGAGGGGTGCAGTTTTGCATGCTCCTTTATGTTTTGGGGAAACTGGTCTCAACCTAGCATTGAGTATTTATTTTTTGCTGAACAGCCAACCGTCCAATCAGTGGTCCTACCTTCTAAGCCACAGCCACCCCACATATCTTATCATTCAAATATTTTATTTATTTATTTATTTTTGTCCTGCATCGTAAATTAATACTGAAGTCATCCAGAACACATATGGAATCATGCAGTAAACTTAAAAGTGGTAAACAAAACAAAATACAGGGGTTGGACAATGACACTGAAACACCTGTCGTGTTAGTGTGGCAGGTTTCATGGCTGAATCGGACCAGCCTGGTGGCCAATATTCATTAATTGCACATTGCACCAGTAGGAGCAGAATGTGAAGGTTCAATTAGCAGGGAAAGAGCACAGTTTTGCTCAAAATGTGAACAACATTATGGGTGACATACCGGAGTTTAAAAGAGGAAAAATTGTTGGTGCACGTCTTGCTGGCGCATCTACGACCAAGACAGCAAGTCTTTGTGATGTATCAAGAGCCATGGTATCCAGGGTAATGCCAAGTCACAGCAGAATTAAATGTGCACCTCAACTCTCCTGTTTCCGCCAAAACTGTCCATCAGCAGCTCCACAGGGTCAATATACATGGCTGGGCTGCTATAGCCAAACCTTTGGTCACTCGTGACAATGCCAAACGTCGGTTTCAATGGTGCAAGGAGCGCAAATCTTGGGCTGTGGACAATGAGTCCACCTTTATGGTTTTCCCCACATCCGGGAGAGTTACATTGTGGAGAAGCCCCAAAGAAGTGTACCACCCAGACTGTTGCATGCCCAGAGTGAAGCATGGGGGTGGATCAGTGATGGTTTGGGCTGCCATACAGTATCATGGAATTCCCTTGGGCCAGTACTTGTGCTAGATGGGCGCGTCACTGCCAAGGACTACCGAACCATTCTGGAGGACCATGTGCATCCAATGGTTCAAACCCTGTATCCTGAAGGCGGTGCCGTGTATCAGGATGACAATGCACCAATAAACACAGCAAGACTGGTGAAAGATTGGTTTGATGAACATGAAAGTGAAGATGAACATCTCCCATGCTCGGCGTCAGGAAACGTTTTCCTCCACCCGCATCACGTCGTGACCTGGCGACTATTCTGCAAGAAGAACGAGGTGTTTCACTTTCATTGTCCAACCCCTGTATGTTCCCAGAGGTGATGAGCAGTTGTCGGCTCTTTTACCTTCATTCTGCATCTGATGCAACACTCCATCACCCTCTTTGTTTGTCAGACAGCCCTCACATAGTCTGGAGGTGTGTTTGGGGTCTTTGTCCTGTTGAAAAACAAATGATGGTCCCAAACCAGAATGCTGTGGCAGCCATGCTGGTTAAGTGAGCCTTGGATTTTAAATAAATTGCCAACAGCAAAGGACCCCCTTATTGTCACACTTCCTCCTCCATATGTTAGAATGGCCAGATGATACACATCAGTTAGTTAAAATGCAGGAATGTCTTAAAGACATAAAGGCCTGGATGACGTCTTATTTCCTGCTTCCAAATTCAGAAAAAAGTTCTCGTACTTGGCCCCACAAATCTTAGAAACATGGTGTCTAACCAGATTCTGACTCTGGATGGCATCACCTTGGCCTCCAGTAACACTGTGAGAAATCTTGGAGTCATTTTTGACCAGGATATGTCTT
>VOQJ01038989.1:0-12745 GCA_015052665.1 Apistogramma diplotaenia | reverse complement strand
TTTACTATAAAAACTGTTTCTGTGCGGTAAGATTCAGAAACGGCCTCGCGGAAGTGCGAGGAAAGCACGCGCACCCAGTTCAAACCAACTTTACCTCAACTGCACATTTCAAGATCATATTTAACATATAATACAGAGGCTCGGTAATCCTAGCATTCAAAATCGGTGACCATAATATAATATAATATAATATAATATAATATAATATAATACAATATAATATAATATAATATAATATAATATAATATAATATAATATAATATAATATAATATAATATAATATAATATAATATAATATAAAAGGGCGGAGAGGCTGCGGGATGATCCAGACAGCTCATATGGCCGGTTGCAGGAGGCTGAGCGGCTGTGTGATGGGATGATGCCCTCGGGGACCACAAAGTGAGTGAAAGGAGTCAGGAGAGGGGTGCAGCACAGGGCACGGCAACTTTGTCATTGAAATGAAGCAGGAGATCCCCATGACAAAGGCTGCGTAGCAGGTGGAGAGAGCCCCCACCCCCACCCATTCCAGGAGAATGAGTGGCGCACGGGGGGATTACGGGTGGAAGCTGGGAGACGTGGTGGCTGCGTCGTCTGTGCGCTTTATTCGAGCATGGGAATACACGAGCTTCCATTCAGCTGTCGGAATTTTCAGCCCCAGTTTAGAAAGAGTTGAACTGCGTGTTTGTGAATATTTGCAGCCCCCGATGATCTGCAGAGGGAAAGAAGCCCTCAGACAGTAACAGCTCAGGTCACACGGAGACATTTATTTAGACTCTGTGCAGATATTCAGCAGGCGGAGCGGTGGGGGTGGGGGTGGGTCCTGGCATGCGTCGGGGGTCAGGAGGATTGTCGGGGCACGCGAGCATCTGCCGCTATTTCATTAGCATGCTGTTAGCTCGCACGAGAAGGAAAGGATTTGCCCCCTCCCCAAAACACACCCGTCAACCCTCCCTTAAAGTTAAAGGTGACGCAGCATCAGCTGATCACTGCTTCCAGTGTCGCCTTTAAAGCTGTCGGAGCAAATATGAGCGCTGACGCACAGTTAAAAAACCGACCCACAATCATACAGCGCAGCGGGACGGTACGGTGGCCCTGAAGTTCAATCCGCAACAGTAACTAAGCACAGCTGTGGAAAAACCCGGGAAATCGCTGATTGGACGACGCCACTTTCGGATTCTGAACCGGAAGTTAGGACTTTAGCTGAATGAAACTTGAATATTACCGCTAATCACGAAGCCAAACCCAGCGGGGGTTTTAAAAGGATGTGCCGGGAGTCAGGCGCGCTCTCCTGGGGCCTCGACAGGGTCAGCTGACTGCTAGAGGCGAGCTGCTGATAGAGGAGACGGACATCGAAAACATCGAAGCACTTTTTACAGTTTCGCAATAAAAGTGAATATTTGAGGTTTACACGTCTACGGCTGAAAACATCTTAAAAGTTGATTTAACAGTCATTTAAAACTTTTGCTCCTTTCCGCCATTAGGTGTTTGAGTTTTCAACAAACACGCAAAAGCCCTAACTTCCGGTTCAGAAGCCAAAGGTGGTGTCGTCCAATCAGCGATTTCCCAGACTTTTCCACTGGAACCTACCTCTTCCGTTTTGTTGATGTCATTATGTTTTGTGATTTGCTTAGTTAATGTTGTTACTCTGCAGGTAAGCACATCTGCATTAGTGCTTACCTACACAGATTTTACTTTAGCATTTTCTGCATCTACTCAGGTAATACATTCACTGCACTGAATGCCACGTATTCCACCAAATCTGATATGTGTGTATTCTGAACTATCCCTGCACTGGGGCCAGTAACTGGACTTTGATTAACGAGACACCGTATTGTGTTTAACTCTATCGTTCCACAACAGAAGCGTGCAACCCTCACGAATATCTGAGACTGGGACAAAGCTCTTCCATTTCATTGAAGTTCACCAGTATACAATGATATTGCAGACAATAGTGTACTTGCTTCATGCTTGGCTTCTGCCTTTTACTGTTTCAACATAATGCTGCATAAAGAAATTCGGGTTAGATCGATTCAAATAGAGACACACCCAGAGCCTGACTGTGATGCCCTGGAACGACCATACATTTGACTGGTTCATTCCAGCAAGATGAACCTCATTGCTACTGAAGGAAACCAATCATCCACCTGTTTCCGCATGTTCTTTTTAATTGGGAAGGATTTCCACAACACATGGGATAAGGAATCAATAATGGAATCGCATTAGCCCCCCACACAGGTTTACAGAATCGATTCTGGGACAGACTTCACTCAAAACGCTGCATAAACGGCGGAAGTCGGACGTTCTCTGTAAGTCAGGTCTAGTTTTTATGCTCAGAGCTTTTCTGTTCTGTTACATCACATACAAATAAGGAACGTTCAAGATCACGGCTCCCATCGGCTTGTCTGGTCTCCCTCTGGGCTCCTGTGCAAAGCAAAGTCTGTCTGCTGTTCAACAACATTTTTATTATATGATATAGGCCAAAGGTCATCGGGCAAAAAAATGTAAAATGGCAAAAATATGAACACGTTTGTTCATAAAAATCACTTCCATCACTAATGTGGCTGAGTGTCTGTAAGCCATCAATTCAATTCATTTACATGGGCAAATCACAACAAACAGTCACTTCAAGGTACTTTATATTGTAAGGTAAAGACCCTGCAATAACTTAGGAAAAACACCAATCAAAACGACCCTCTATGAGAAAGCATTTGGCAACAGCAGGAAGGAAAAGCTCCCTTTTAACAGGAAGAAACCCTCTGTAGGACCCGGCTCGGGGGGCAGCTGTCTGTCATGTTCAGATGGATGTCTTTCAAAAATGATCTATGTTTACATGAAACCGCGAGATGTTGAAAGCACGGTTGGTTCCATTGGCAGGATATAGGCGTTGCAACTATAGTGGACATGTGCCAGCACCCCCACTTTACAAAAGTAGTGTTTCTCCAGTTAAAACAGAGCATTCGGAAAAGCCTCGACTCTGGAACTCGTTTCAAAAAGTATCATTTTCACGGCGTTCTTGTGCAAACAGAGAGGCTGAAACACATCGAAACTTTACTGTTTTCTACTGAAAGTGTTCTCATGCAGGCTCAACAGCGCCTGAATACCCCCAGCTACCCCCAGCTACCCCCACCTTCAACCCTGGTTTCTTTGCCGGAATTGCAGGTGTGGGAACGGCAGAAGATCTCTGTCACAGAGGGATGTTCTTCCTGCCACAGTTCAGACTTGATAAACTTAAAAGTGCTCTTTTCTGATGGTTCTGGTTTAAACACCATGAAGTACTTTAAAGAGCTACTTGAAATGTGACCATATTTAATATGATATGTGCAACATCTGGCATCAAATATCTGCAAATAACATGCAGCTCTGAACAAAATACTTTGGGAGAAAGAATAATGCACTCTTAATGAACTTAATGCCAAAGGCCAGTCCAGCAGCAGTATACTGCTGTATATGGACCGACTGCATTGCTCTTGTTACTATAAAAACAAACACAGAACCACGAGGATGTTCGTCAGACTTTGAATAGCCATTAGCCCCGAGCCAACATCATTCCTTTGTGTTTGCAGATGTCAGGGCTCAGAGGACAGTGTGTCATTAGAGAGTCCGTGCTCTGTTACATGAACGAAGGCAGATGAGAGAGGGATGCTTCATGTACATTCTGCATAAGTTGTAATTAGAGCATTGTTTACATCACATGTAGTGCTGCTCCCGCTGAGCTGCTGTGATGCTGCAAAGCCTCTTAGCCTTTCTCTGCAGCACGAAGCTCGTTTGCTCTTCTCTTGTTTCTGATCAGGACTGATTGTCTTCACTGGCATTGTCATCCATAAAGACTCTACTTCTACCTGTGGTGCAGTCTTGTTAACTGCCCCCCAGGACTCCATTCACATTTGGAGGCTTTGAAGTAGCTCCTTGACTTGGTAATGGGGTCTCCCAGCTGTATACAAAACGCTTGTCTTGTTAGGTATGTGCCGTGCACCACCACCATTTACCTCGTTGACTTTCTCTGAGCTTTGAAAAGAGCCTTTCAGACGTCCTGTTTTCACCTTGAAAAGCAACTCTCACAAAAAAGCCAAACACTGTCAAACGGTTTCCAGATCTGCAGGGATGAAAATACTCTGCATTTACAGGCTTGGACTGGAAGTTACAGATTCTAAACTCGGCTCTTCTTGAAGTTGTTTCACACATAAAATATTAATGAGCTTCAAAAATCAGGAGCAACCCGTCAATACTCTCTGCAAACTGCAATTTGTCATCGACCCCACTCTGCAAATTGGCACAGTGCTTACAAACACCACAAAGGTATCTGTCTACAAGAACTCTGCTGGCTGGTTTTGTCTGCCACAAAAGCTAATTGACTTCTCCTGCTCGCCTCAAAAGGCTCGTGGTAGTCTTACATTTCATGCATAAATAGCTGGGGCCTGTTCGGGACGATGGCGGGCATGCAGGGAGCTCTGCTGCATTCATGCTGTGAGGGAGCCAGAGGCCTCTCTTCTCTGATGGGCGCACGTCTGGCATATGCTGCTCTGATACCTGATCGCTTGTTTTTTTAGGCTGCACAATAGCCTCTCCTTGTTTACGCCCTCCTTTCATACAGGGGCGCTGGGAGAAGCCGGTTGTCGTCACAGTTCCAAACTTCAAATGCTACCTCTTTGTATCATTCACCTAACCACACCCAGCATTTTGCCCCTCTTCATCTCCAAAGGGAATATCTGCCAGATGCTGAGCCTACACCTTTTTTATTTCCCGTCCGCGACATTTCAGAGCAGCTCCCTCAGAGCGTTGGCTTTGGTGGTGATCGCAGAAGTTAAACAGGTCTTTCTCTCCTGGGGGAGCTTCCTCTCTCATGGTCACATAGTTTGCTCACAACCTGTGAGTGTTAACTCATTAGGATCTTTTTTCAGACGACGGGTTCGGGCGACACGTGCTGCAGCAGGACAAAAGAGGGATGTGTGGGGGAGAGAGGAGCAAACAAAGGCCTCCTATGTGGCTCAAGTTGAATATTTACCACGTGCAGGGCCAATGGGTGACATATTCTTGGGAGTACTCATCCATTAGACTGAAGATTTACTACCCCCACCACCCGTCAGCCCCCACTTCTTCTTTTCCGTTTGTCTTGGCAGATGTGAAGCAGGCGCTGGCCTTTCAGTCTCCCTTTTTCTTTTCCATTCTGGTGTGGGGGTTGAATCTTTCTTACTAACGTGCCATGTGTTCTTCATTTTGGGGCCATTTGGATGGAAATTCTCAAAGACCCCTGGATCAGCTTTCGCGGCAGGCTGGAAGCTCGGCCTCTGTTGTGATTGGGAACCAAAGCGGTCTGAAGCAGGGCAGGAGGCTCCTGAGCCTCACGTTTCATCTTTGGTGAAACATTCTTGGATGCTTTGTGTGCACATCCCCATCAGCCCGGTACTGAAGGGGCAATCACCGATTATATGATGCACAAATGAAATTAGCATCGAATTCATTACAACAGAACTAATAAGCTGATACAATAATCATTTTCCATTTCAGGGATGTTTAAAGTGCTGCTGTAGATGTGGAGGTTGGGGTGGGGGCATTATTATCTGTTTTTCTTTAATAGCTGTTATCTCACCAACTTCACAGGCAAACAAATTGCCCAATGAGTACTTGGGTGCACCACAGAGCTTTGGTCATAACTGCTACAGTACCCCACACAGACACTGTAACTGGCTATTGCAGACAACCCAGTGCTATTAGCTGCTCTCACTGCAGGATTTTGCTTTACTGCCTTTATTAAAAGGTGCAGGCAGTGAAACAGCTGTTGTGTTTATCATGGTGGCCCAAAGGGAAGGAATACTAAAAGGTGTACTTATCACACAGTCCAAAACCAGGCCAGACCTCGTGATTCTCAGAGCCATGTGCTTTATCTAAACACATTCCAGCTTTAGAGGAAACTGCGAGGGCCTCATCAAGTAAACCGTAAAGGCTTCAGTACTTAACGAGCGATTGAACTGAGCACGACCTGCTGGTCTGTTTGACCTCCGTTAGAGGCAGGACTTTAAAGAAAATTCAGCCTGAAGTCACATAATCCAGGAGAAATCTGCCATCATTAGTGAGTCTCTTCTGGCACAAACAAACACACACATGCAGTCGTTTCTAGAGGAGCGACTCCGCCGTGTTTCAGGGGAGAAACGGCTCTGAAGCCCCCCCAGTTGGTTTGAATCACTAAATGAAACAGACAGGAGGGAAGCACGAGTGCAGGCGGTACAAGCTTTCAGAAGTGTGGCAGGGATGAGAAAGCCCCCACAGTCGGGCCGTGGCACAGTGTAGAAATGAAAAGTAAACATAATTTTCTGACACTTAAGAGTCTCCTGGCATCAACCGAGTTCATGTTCTCCAGACAGACCCACTTTCAGCTACAGAGGGAAATGTACAGGCAGCCGCAGGGCACAGCGACAGGGGCCTGCAGTGTGTGTGTGTGTGTGTGTGTGAGAGAAATTACATGGCTCAGATGTGAGCCTGAGCCTGTGCCGTGCCGAGGGCCAGCACCTGTGTGTTGATGAGGAGGGACACATTAAAAGCAGCCAGCGATTCGCGTTGAGAGCCACAAACACTGAGCGCCTCCTTCCTGAATCATTCATACGAAACTCAACGCAGGCATTAAAAAAGGCAAAGTCTGCGGTGGGGGAGGAAGTGATGTGACTCAAATTAGGAAGAGCTGAAAAGTCCGACTACGTGTTCCCGGCGAGCTCTCATTGGTGCATGTTTGGCTGTGGCTCGGGAGGAAGAGCAGGTCATCGACCGGGGGGAAGGTGGGTGGTTTGATGCTCGGCTGCTCCGGTCGGCATGCAAGTATCTCTGGGCAAGATAGTGAACACCAAGTCGCTCGCAGTGTGTTTATTGGAGTGTGAGTGTTAGATTGGAAGCACTTAGATGTAGAAAGAGCTCGTATGGGTGTGTGTGCGAATGAGATGTGGTGTCTAAAGTGATTCGAGTGCTCATGCAGAGTAGAAAGGGCCTATATAAGAAGCAGTCCATTTACATACTGAGCCTGTATGCATGCTAATAGTCGGGCTAATTGACTATTAATTTGAATCAGAGCTTTGCACAGGACCAAAATAACTCTGAGAAAACACCCTAATGAAGTGATTTGGTGTGTTCTGCTCGCTTCTCCTTTCTCTGCATCCATCCCAGCGGGTTTATTAATGAAATCTTATGGCTCAAACAAATCCGGTGCTCCCAAGAGTGCCTCTGCTGGGGCTGGCTGCAGAAAGATGCACTAGAAGCATCTCTTTGCCTAGCTGTGTTTAGGTTAATGAAAAAGCTTCCTAATTACTTTGCCAGTGTTGATTTCCATGAGAAAGCCCCAGTCATCAGTCACGACAACTTATTCATTAGTCTTGCCTAAAGGATGGGCCCTCCATCGCTGCTCACCCCTCCCTGTCTGCTGCCTTCATTTCTAATCTGCTCCTTCTCCATCGCTTGCTGTTTGTCTTATTATAACAAGGCTTCAGACCGAGTGAAGGTGCAAGAAAGAGAATAGCAGTACTTCACTGGGACCATAGTCATGCAGTTCTCATCTGCTGCATCAAATAGTTTCTTTGATGCCAAAATCATTTTTGGCAGCTAAACCGAAAAGCTTACATTGGAACGTGAAGCTCATTGTGAGGATGGAGCTCGCTGGCTCAGTGCTGCACGAGCCGGACTCGTTTGCTAATGTTAAAGCCACGGACGGTGAAGAAGACATCTGCTGCTCTCCGCCCTGAAGCTCCTCCACACAAGTCTTTCACTCTGCGCTGTTTCGTAGCTGATGGTTTGTGACTAGTCAGTAATTTTCTAGTGAGGCATTTGCTCCATCGTTAGCTGCTGAGTCACTTACTTCAAATTCCAATAAGTTTAACTTAAAACCTGCTTGTTTTAATTTTTAAGAATTGGCTTCAAAAATCTTAACAAATTCCCTTAAAAATGAAAATTTTAATGAGTAAACTTTGATGTGTTAACACCATTACAAAGAGTGTTTTCTGCCCAGTGTTGCAGGGAGTCAAAGGCTTCGTCTGTGTGTGGGCGTCCACTAACCTTCAGCACAGTCCAGGAACAGCAACCTTTGACCTTTGGGATCCTTTGGTACACTTTCACGTGGCTGCCGCAGGTGACACCGTGGAGACCAGGAACAGCAACAAAAGACGTCTCTTGAATGAGATGAAACATTTTCAGAATAAAAGTCCAGTCACCTTTTTTTGGATATCTGAAAATCTACCCAGACAACAGCATGCTGTCCATGTAAGGTTTGCAATGAGCTAGCATAGTGGGTCTACAGAGCAGCAGTGGTATATTCTCTATCTATCTATCTATCTATCTATCTATCTATCTATCTATCTATCTATCTATCTATCTATCTATCTATCTATCTATCTATCTATCTATCTATCTATCTATCTATCTATATATTTTTTGCACTTGAACTCAGTGAATAGCTGCACAAAGATGCAGATGAATGACAGCCGATGTGCTGATGCATGACAGTAGGGGCTGCTCGGTGCCTCCACATGCTGCTGCTTACCTACAGATGTCCACCAATCCTCCCCCTCCCTCCCCCAGAGTGTCAGGGTGTACAGATGCTGATCTGTCATTGTTAGAGGCCAGACGAGAGGCCGTGGTAATAAGCCTGCTCCTCCCTGCCCCTGCTCACAGCCACATGACTTTTGTTGGGACTTCAGGCTCCTTTGTCAGGCCACAGGTGACCCTTGACCCTTAAGTCTCCACTAGGGATGCACATAGTTAAATCCTAGCTCTCGGTTTCTCATAGGTCACGTGGAGCATTGCGGTGCCCCCACCCCCACCCGACCACCACCATCAGCCTTGGCAGGCGTGCTTTAACACAAAGACACTTGTGTGCTGACACTGATTTCAACCCTCTCCTTCCTTCTCTCCTCCTTTGTGGGAGGCCTCTTGCAGGTCATTAGAGCACAGTGTGCTGAGATTAAGAGAGCCTCCTTCCTTAATTAAGAGCAAGAGAAAGATGAACGACAGGAGGGACGGACATCAGGCAGGACGGGAGAGCTGCACTGCTCGAATCACTGCGGAGCGGTTCTTGTATCCATGACTGTGCGACTGAGGCTGCCTCAAAGACACACAGTGTTATTGTATTTCCACTCCCATTAGCATTAACATTTTAACAGTTTCCTGAGGGACATCACACATTATCTTAGTCGATAACCAAAGCAAGAGCCTTTCTCTTACATCATCCTTCCCAACGACGAGCTTCAGCAGGATTGTTTCCTTTTAAAAGCGAGAAATTTGTCTTCTTCCTTCTTTTTCAGAGGTGGCAGCTTTACCTCACAGCTTAAGGAGGCACAGGGAGCGTTTTTTTGTTCTTCACACCGAGCCCAAATCATTACTCAGATTTTAAGACACAGAAGATAGAGAAACCAGAAGGAAATGTTTTTTTAAAGATGAAAGTGGGCAACTTACTGGGATGAATATTGATGTGCAGCCTATTTGGAAATTACCCTACTTTATCAAACCAGGACAAACAACAACAACAACAAACAAAAAAACAAAAACAAGGAAACAATACTGACCTTGTTTTTTACCTCCTCTCTTAAAATTAGAGAAAGTGTCAAATATACAACCTCTGAAATTTGTTTACGGTATTGCCAAGTTTTCTTTCATTTAGTATTCAACCATTACTAATTGGGCTACATCCAAAATTAAAGTTAAAGGCTGTTACCATCTATTATAGATAGATAGATAGATAGATAGATAGATAGATAGATAGATAGATAGATAGATAGATAGATAGATAGATAGGTGAGGCAGCTGTGGTTCAGGACACCCCTTGCTCCCCTGGTCTGATACTGAAGGACGAATGGTTCTAGATTCAGGATTTATTGCACTCAGACCTACAAATCTTAGAAACATGGTGTCTAACCAGATATTTACATCTGGATGGCATTACCTTGGTCTACAGTAACACTGCGAGGAATCTTGGAGTCATTTTTTTCTTGCATTTTTGCACAGTGTGATGCTGAAAAGCTCGTCCATTATTACTTGTAGGCTGGACTATTGTACAGTAGCTCATCATTATCAGGTTGTCCTAAAAAAATCCCTGAAAAGCCTTCAGCTGATCCAAAATGCTGCAGCCAGAGTTTACTTGTGGTTGCTAGGATACTTAAGAGTAGAATGGGAGGCGGAGCCTTCAGCTTTCAGGCCCCTCTTCTGTGGAACCAGCTCCCAGTTTGGGTTCAGGAGACAGACACCCTCTCTACTTTTAAGATTAGGCTTCAAACTTTCCTTTATGATGAAGCTTATAGTTAGGGCTGGATCAGGTGACCCTGAACCATCCCTTAGTTATGCTGCTATAGGCTGCTGGGGGGTTGGTATTTCTTTGTCACTCACCTCTGTTCACTCTGTTTTTACACCACTCTGCATTTAATCCTTAGTTATTGTTAATCCCTCTCTCTCTTCCACAGCATGTCTTTTGTCCTGCCCCCCTCCCCTCAGCACCAGCCGGTCACAGCAGATGACTGCCCCTCCCCGAGCCTGTTTCTGCTGGAGGTTTCTTCCTGTTAAAAGGGAGTTTTTCCTTCCCACTGTCACCAAGTGCTGCTCATAGGTTTTTCTCTGTTAAATTGTAAGGTCTTTACTTTACAATAGTGCCTTGACGTGTCTATTGTGATTTGGCATTATATAAAAAAACTGAATTGGACTGAAATGACCCCAGTGCATTAGTTAAAGACAACAACTGAGGGGGAGAAACTGTCATGGTCCTGGGCCGTATGCCCAGCGTTTTGTGTTTAGTTATTTTAGGTTCTGTTTTTATTGCGATTCTTCTGTTTTCCAGTTTGTATTTGGTTTTAATTCTTCGTTCATTAAGTTTTCTAAGTCCTGGTATTAGTTATGATTATTGTCAAGTTCCTGTTTTACTTTTTCTTGCCTTCCCTGCATCTGTGTGCTGTTTTGTTTCTCTGTGTCATGTTCTTTGCCTCATATTTGGTTTTCTTCCCAGCATTGTAACAAGTCTGTGCCTCTGTATCTTGTAGAAAGCTCAAACAACAAAACGTCCTCCGTGAGCATTAGCATGTACAGCTATGGTATTTCTGTAGCTAGCACAATATGTAGATACAGAAAACAGTTTCCAAAGTCTTTGTGGGTTAGTGCACCTGTTAGCTACCTCATGTAGTTACTATGGGTTACGTTCATACATATGCTTACATGGTTCTATTGATGTAAAGTGCTCAGGGGATTCCCATTCCGGTTAGCTAGATAACTCCTGATTCTAACCCTTCCACAGATGTTGGTCTTTGTCATATTTGCCCCTTAGATATAAGACAAACTGCAAAGTTTATGGTCTTCTATGTGGAAGCTCACTGTGGGTTGCCACTGAGAAAATCCTTATGGGGGCCCAAAAGGGAAAAATTGCTTTGGGCTCCACATTGGTTTTCTGGGGGCAGCGCACAATGGCTTACCCAAAATATTCCCACTTGGGGTCCCAAAAGGGCTAAATGTTAAAACCCATTAAGACCTACAACACAAAAGTCTGCCAGACCATATCTTTACATTCATACATGGTGTAGTACCATCGACTGGAATATTTTAATTCACAGTACATCAATAGAACCTTCAAAACCCTGACTGTAAGCATATGTATGAAGGTAATCCACAGTAACTCCATAAGGTAGCTGAAGTGCACTAACCCACAAAGACATTGAAAACCGTTTTCTGTATCATGTGCATTAGCATGTACAGTACATACTATGCTAGCTACAGAAATGCCATAGCTGCACACGGTTAAACGCACAGAGTATGTTTTGTCGTTAGAGTTTGCTACATGATTTTTGCAAACCCATTACAGGAAGGATACAGCGCTCTGTGACTCAGTGAATGCATCATATGTAAGTGTAAATCCTCTGGTTTCATATGCAAGAAGAATTATTGCAATCCTATGGGCATTTAAAATTAGCTACCACCTGGGATTGCAGGCGATCCTGTAGGTCTGAAGGGGCTACAGGGACTGGTACTTAGCACATTTCTAATGTAATTGTGCTCTTAAAGTGCTTCTTTACTACAAGCCTCACATACACAAGCACTTTTTTCTCTATACCCAAGCTAACATTCAGATACACACTTGCACACATATGATAGATGTGTCAGGTGTGACTTGGGGTTCAGTATCTTCCAAAACAGTTGACAGTGAAAGCAAATTTGAAACTGCTGGCTAAGAGAGAGTAGATTTGGTTAGATTGTAATTCACATTGGCAGTGATGACACCTGGTGTGTCAGTAAATTGAGTTGGTACATATTTTTTCCAAAACAACTTGGACTTGGACTCTCTGGGCCCCTCTCCAATCGGACCAGGAGCGACTTGTTTAGTTGCATGCTCTCCTTAAATTGCTATCTGTCTGAGTGGCTTCCAAAAATGACATGGGCTTTATAGATAATTGGGAACTGAGCTGGGGAAAACCTGGTCTTGTTAGGAGAGACGGCGTCCAGCACTTTGGATGGAACAGCTTTCATTTCTACAAATCTGACCGAAACATGACTATCTCCAGTTGGGACCAGGAAGCAGAGTTGCAGTCACCCCTGATAGGCGTGTACCAGCATGTGTGCTTTGTAGCCAGTTAGCATATTCTGGTTTCCATCCATCCATCCATCTTCATCCGCTTATCCGGGGCCGGGTCAGCAGCCTAAGCAGAGAACCCCAGACCTCCCTCTCCCCAGCCACCTCCACCAGCTCCTCCGGAGGGACTCCAAGGCGTTCCCAGGCCAGCCGAGAGATATAATCTCTTCA
>VOQJ01038977.1:0-10271 GCA_015052665.1 Apistogramma diplotaenia | reverse complement strand
CTCTCCAGGCTGCCTTCCTCCGGTTTTTCGTTGTTTTGTATTGTGGTGTTATTTCCGGTGCAGACCTGTGGATCGTTCCAGCAGTGACCTGCACTCCTGACGGTAATCCGCTCATTAACATACTCACCTGGGGGATATTTAAACCAGGTGGGACCCTCAGTCGTCGCCGGATCGTTGCCCCTACCAGGTAGCTTTATGTTGCTCCGAATCTCTGCTAGTTAATCGTCTTTTGACTAATCGTGGTGTGTGCGCAGAGCCAGTGCCGACTCCGTGTTGCGGGTGAGCAGACGAGGCGCGTGGACGCGTCATTAGGCTGACGGGAGTGCTGGAAGGAAGCTCCACTCCGGGTTCCTCGGCCTCGAATCTGGTCCGCCTGTTGGATTGTCCGGTTGGATCTGTACCAATAGACATTTGTTGCACGATCGCTTCCGCAGTTGGGTCCCTCTTTCCCGCGAGACATGACATCTGCATTTTTATGTTATAAACAAATCATGACAAATACATTTAAAAACTTTGTAAAAACTAAAAATCTGGGGTGGTTTAACACAACCAAACCTTTATCACGACTTCATAGCCAGGAGACTGCAGTTCGTTTCCAATCAAGTTTGTTAGACAGTCCATGGCTGGACCAAGAACAAGGACTCTGTAGGAAAACAAAAATCTCTGATCTGCCTTTAAAAGCCTTAACATAAGCACCTCTCTGACAGCCTGGTCAGATTTTAGAAATAACGAAGTCTTCATGTAAACTGACACCCATTTGGAACGATGCAGATATTTGTTAGGAAAAGAAAACACTGAATTTTCCAGTATAGGAAGAGAAAGGGATAAAGAAGCATGCTATTGAATATAAAACCATTATTTAATTTCAAGAACTTATTTCAAAATATAGAATCAGTGACAGTAAATTTCTTTGAGGTCCATCAGGCAACATTTAATCAGGTATAGAAATGCCTGTATGGGTAACAGAATTTCTAAGTCCCTCGATCCCTAAATTGTTATCAAAAATTCACAAGTTATTGTTAAAAATTCATAATTTGATTTCCAATGGGAGCGAGATCTTTTCATTAAAACAGATCAAACATCAGGACAGAAATGTGTTTAAACACCTTCAAAACGACTGAAAGCTCCAACTTACAGATACAATACAACTCTCTCCATAGAACACACTGCAGGACACCGAATGGGCCTCACACACTCAAACACATGCACCCACTGTTCAGGCAGCTATGCTGAGCTATATGAGCTATATGGTCTTGTGCGCCTGTTCAGAGGTTCTGGCAGAGGATGCTTTTAAATTACTTTAGCCTGGAGAGAATGACTGCCTCCACTGAAAACCAGCGGGATGAATTTGATTCGCTCTGATCCCCACTGATCATTCCATCACTTCCTTGGTTTGACCAGCTGTAGTCTTGTCTCCCCATATGCCAAGCATGTGGCTGGGGGGTGGGGGGTGGACCCAGAGATGGCTTCTTGGGAGTGAGATCTTTTCATCTTTTCACCACTGGTTTGTGGTGTCTGTGAGTTTGCCCTGGTCGCTTGGGGTGTTGGGGTGTGCCCCCTGGGGTGCACCACCATGTGGGGTTGGGCTGGCCAACGTCGGGATTTGCATTCTGTGCTTCAGGGATTCTGGGGTGCTTCTGGTGGGGTGGGCTGCTCGTTGCCTGTGGTTCACTGGGGCTCTTGCCCAGTGGCCATGAGGGCTCCATCGAGTCTCCCTCCCTCCTTTTCTGGGGGGTGCACGTGGCTGTCATTATTAAGCACATTTCATGTCAAAGACACAGACACTCTCTCTCTCTCTCTCTCTCTCACACACACACAAGCTTGCTTGCACATCTGTGTTTATTCCTCCTTATTCCTGAAATTTCTCCCCTTTTCTCTCCATTTTTCTTTTTTCTTTCTTGCTCTTTTCCCCTGCCTGTCAGCTCGGGCCTTGCCATTTTACACGTGGGTCTGTGCGAACAATAACAATGAACGAATAAGTAAAATCAAAAAGAAAAGCACTAACAAGAGGCGCATATAGAGAATTGGTAGGGTTCATCTTGGAAAAGCAAATATGTTTGGCTCAACAGTGTATTCAGATCATGAGTCTGATTGCAAAAGCAAAAGAGAAACTAACAATTTAAATTGGTTTTAAATGTATGATGTACTCTACCAAAATGTTTCATGATTATAAGGCTCTGGCAAAAATGCTTTCCAAAACATTAAAATTAATAAAAAAATACATGTAGCCATCACCCACACTGGTAAACACGTCTGCGGTGAATACGCTTTTGCTTCTATAACACGTGTCAGTTCAGATGCTGCATGCCGGAACTGAAGGTGCTTTGTAGTTAGACACATTATTGCTCTACTGGATGTGCACCAAAAGCGAATTGTTCATTATCCCAACATTCCAGCAAATGTCACTGAAATATGTTGGCATTTAAAAAAAAAAACTAGATCTAACCTTCTGTCAGACAATCAAACTCACATACCCAAAATTGGACTGAGACATAACTTCTTTTGAACAAAGGAAACATTTTTCTTCACATGGCAACCAAAAATATAAGCTCCTATATATTTAGCATTTGTGCTTATTCCTGCCATGTTGGTACCTCTGTCTGTTTTTTTTTATTATCTGTCACTCCTACTTAGCTGTGCCCTACAAGTAACACATGAGAAGGGAGACTGTGTCACTAAGATTTGTTCAAGCACACATGTTCTGTTTGAAGCTCGGAGCACATCACATGATTTAAAGCCCGTTTTGGCCATGATGGTGGCTTTTCAGCGGTGCACATTGCACTGGTCTGCAGAAATGAAGCAGGCCACCTTTAGCAGTCACTACACATTATCTGAGTATAGGGCTTTAGGAATGAAAAATTCTCCCTCCTGATTGAGCGTCAGGCGAGATTTCCAAGTAGTCAGGATGATTTCCGACTTATTTCATTCTGGTGAGAGCGGTGCAAAATTGAATGTAATTCTGTAGTTTGTTGTGTTTAACAACTGTAATCTGAAAGCAATCTGCATGTCTTTCACTGTACCCTGCAATAATCAGTAGTGTACATATGTGAGTCTTTCAATGGCCAATTATAATTGTAAAAGACTTGGGTGTTGTTGTTCTGTTGTTTGCAACCACTGGGAAACAAACGGTGCACAGAAATGCATCCAATAGGTTTCCACCAGGTTGCACCCCTAATGCTACTTTGGAACACGATCAAGAGACATGTACCTAAAACCCTGCTGATCCACATCAGGAGTTGGGGAATCAGGATATACTGATGACAAGTGAGCTACTGGAACAATGCATACAGCACATGGAAAAGACTGAGAACATGGACTTGATGGAATGCCACCACGCCAGCTCACCCGGCAAACTATGGATGAGCAAAACACCAACATCCACACTGACAAAGAAGCTCATAGTGACTATAGCATCAATAGAAGACAACCTCCTATCAAAGCTGGAGATCCAGAGGCTACAGCACAGTGGGAACAATAGCGAGCAGCGTGGATGTGATGAACCAACCCTGGTAGGAGAGGGCAGTGCACCTGAGCTACATGATGCTTAATCATCATGCTTAACCATATACACCCATGCCACAGTGATACTAGAAACATGGGTATAAGATCAAGGATGCATGTAGAGAAAGTCCCGTGTGGAGAGGAAGGCTGGAAGCCAAAATCAGGGAAGCCCGGAAGCATGTGTAGTCTCTGCTGTAAGGGAACAGCAGTGTGAGGGCAGACCTACCCAGAGCTACTGAACAATACTGGAAGAAGATTTAGGTGAAAGAGACATCACACAAACCCCACGCCGAGTGGACCAAAGAGCCAATCACAGCGACTTTGATTTTGAGTTTGAATAGTGGATGGATGCATGTATCTAGAAATTCTAGCTCATGAAAATGCAACTGCTGAAATCAACAATTGCAGCTTCTGATTAAATGTTAAGAGCCTGTTTTAAATCTCCACTTTTGCTATGTGTAATTTCTATAATTTTATGTTCCGTGTCATTTTGTGCAAAAGCATCTCAACTTTTTGTGTGCAACCACTCGATGTGTTCATGATCAGACAAAAAAATTGTCAAGATGTTTTTTCTTTTTGTTCACGTGTGTCTTCCTGATTTTTTTCTTGAGATCAAGCTGCAAGAAGGCTTTCACACACACACGCGCGCGCACACACACACAAAATAGGCAGAGATGTAATATGTTGTGACATGTTTGAGTGGAGCTCAGAGACGGAGTGAGTGAAGCAGGGAACGTCTTTAATGTAACACCTACTCATCTACATCAGAGGCAAACAAGGCAAAGACACCTCTATAGACAGGCTTTCACACTGACTCACCCCACCTCTCTCACACACACACACACACACACACACACACACACACACACACACACACACACACACACAGAGCAAATTTAATACCTTCCATATTCCATCAGGTTTTCAACTACTGGCACCAAAAAATTATCAAGAACAGACATAAAGGCAGTACAATAAAATGAATGAAATGTAATTAGCAGCAGACAATAATATAAATCTGCGGGTCAGACAAATTTGGCCAAACACGGTAATGCAAAATTTTAACAAGTGCAAATTAAAACCTAATTAAGGGTCCAACAGTTTTGTAATGTCTCTTCTTTCCCTGCAAACCTAAAGGTCCGAGATGCCCTTTTTTCCAAATGTCATTTGCTGCCTCGGACAATGAAAATCTTTTTCTTGGCATCATACTAGTTTTGTGAAGCCACTCTGCAGTGATTGGGGATCATTACTGAGATAGTGTTGTGGCTGATGAGAGGCCCTCGGGGTTAAGTAAGGTGTTGTGCAGAGAGAATGAAGGTGCTGCTATCAGTACAGAGTTAATGACATGACAGTGGCTATAGAGACAGTTTCTGTGATAAAAACCAAGTTGCCAGGCAGCCTTTTCCTCCCTTCACATCCCTCCGTTTCCTCGAGTGCTTAATGTGTCTATAAATACTTTTAACGTATTCCTGTGTCTCAGGCCGATAGGATTATACTGACTGGTTAGATGCTCGGGGCCACAGTTTCAATAATTTTATGTCTATACAAGTTTAGCGGGTCCTGAAGATATGGAGGTCAGCTTTCTTTGTGTCTAAAATAATCGGAGTCGACTCGAGAACAGTCACCTGAATCTGCAGCTCTTTTCTGCAGCTTAAATCTCCGGCCCACAACATTGCTGTTTCAGCTCTTTTTTAGTATGGTTAAAATGTGCAAAGATTACCTTGTTTTCATAAAGCATGAGGACAAACAAAAGATAGTTAGTGGTGAGTTGGTTTAATAGTGTCAGTTAAAGGAAAGTTCAGCTATAAATGGTCATCAGTACAATTAGAGAAAAACAGTAATGACAGCATATACAAAGACCATTTCTTCTTTAGGCTGCTCCCTATCAGGGTTGCCATCTGCCTCCATCATAGCCTATCTCTGTGTCCTCTCTGTGTCCACACCTGCCCTCTGCACGTCCTCCCTCACTGCATCCATGGATCTCCTCTGTGGTCTTCCTCTTTTCCTCCTGCCTGGCATCTCCATTTTCAACAACCTTTGTCCAGTATACCCACCATCCCTCCTCTGCACATGTCCAAACCATCTCAGCCTCGCCTCTCTAACTTTGTCTCCAAACTGCTCAACCTGAGCCGTCCCTCTGATGTACTCATTTCTCATCTTGTCCATCCTGGTTACTCCCAGTGAAAATCTCAACATCTTCAGCTCTGCCACCTCCAGCTCCACCTCCTGTCTCTTTGTCAGCTTGTCCATCACCATCGCAAACAAGAAGGGGCTCAGAGCCGATCCCTGATGTAATCCCACCCCCGCCTTGAACCCATCTGTCACTCCTACTGCACATCTCACCACTGTCTCTCTGTTCTCATACAGTACATACCCTGCACCACCCTCACATACTTGTCTGCCACTCCGGACTTTTCCCTGCTGTACCGCAGTTCCTCTCTCCTATCATATGCTTTTCATAGGAATCCACAAAGACAGTGACACTCCTTCTGACCTTCTCTGCACTTCTCCAATAGAGAGATGAGGTTCAAACACCAGTCAGCAATGAGGATTTTTAATTGCTTAATAGAAAGCAAGTGAACAGCCTGAAAGGTGGGCAGCCCACATGCAAATAACAGGAAATAATTATTTTTAAAAATTGTAGCAAGAGTGAAGACTCAAATGTTAACATATACAACAGACAACATCATGTATTTTTAAATAAATACTGATCACAAACACTGATCACAAAGTTACTGGGAAAAATCTGAGTGCGGCATCTATAAATGAGATGAAACAGCATGCCCGCTTGAACCTCCAAAATCTCTTAAAATCAAAAGGATGAAGAAGAATGAATTTTTAAATTAGTATTGCACGAAGTATGAAAATTCCCGTATTACCTGTAATATGGGAATTACAGTGGATCACAAAAAGCAGCTCCACATTTAAAACGTTAGAGATTTCATTTTGTACTGCATGAATCCGATATGCTTCCCTTTGTAACAAAAATCTGTTTTGATTATCTCTTCTTTCAGGAGGATGTACTATTTCCATTCCTCTGCATGGTCACATTATGTTTGTCCTTCCAGGTAGAAACGGAGCATTTTGGCTGCCCTGGTGGGGCTGCACACACTCAGCTTTGAACCACTCTGGGTCTGGGTTCTGCTATGACCATTAGCATGCTGTCTTTGCAGTACAGTTATTGTTGCATTATCAGCAGCAGACAGTCGTTTCTGTCCCGAGTTGTTGTCCTTTCATGCAATTAAATTAAAAAGAATGTTCATTTCTCAGCTGCTCAAAAGTTGCAGACCACTCAGCAACCTTTATTTCTCCCTCCAATGAGATTACAGTTACTGTAGATTAACTGGACTCTAAAGTGCCCCAAGGTGTCAGTATGAATGTGAATGGTTGTCTGTCTGTCTGTATTGTCTCAGGATGCCATTGATTGGTCTCAGTCTTATCCAATGGGAGCGTGTCAGAGTGCAGATGGCAAGAAACTAGGATGACAGATTCATTACAGTGACATGCCAGTGATGGCAGCAACTTTTCATTTGAAAGTCTGATGAAGGGTAAGCCGTAGGTGTAACAGAAGCACAGCTTCTCTCTGTGCTACCGACACAAACTACAACCAACGGCGTGCTCAGCGCGCAGCAACTAGTTAAAATTTAATTCCCCCACAGATCCATCAACAATTAATTCCAACAGTACAACCTGTGCTTCAACACTAGCACAAACCTTTTACACACCAACAACATTGACAAGGTGTACCCTGTCAAGCATGTCTCCTAGAAATATTTTTATGATTAAAGTGCTTTCTGGCTATGTGATGACACACATAGCAGTGGTGGGGCTCACGCTGAGAATTTCTTTCAGCTACTTAAGTGCTTTGTTCTGTTCTTTGTTTATGTGTTCTGCTGGTGCTGCCAGGAAGTAGCTGGGCTGTATGGTCGGACATCCAGAGGGGCTCATGTTTTATGTTAAATGCTTAAAATCCTGGTTCCCAAATCACTGCAGGCATTTTCTCCCTCTTTTCTAACCTTTCCCAGTTGCTGGAAAAGATTTCACTGTGCACTGACACACCAGATAGTTTAGCATAAAGTGATGATACGATAAAGTTTTTGCAAAATGTCTTTTTATTGCAGTGTACAAATATAATTAAGAGCATTCCTCGTACATCTAGCTGCATCCACCAGATTTAAATTACATCAAAGAAGAGAGAAAAAAGAGAAGAACTGCAGGGCTCTAAAGGCTTATCTGACAGTGGGGCAGATGCAAGCTCAATACCACATAAAGGGTTGCTGAGGCACTCTGCAAAATAATGTAACAAGTTCATTATTGGAAAAATTTGTCAGGAAATGATGGACTGATGCAGGCGGCACAGTGGCCTCACAGCTAGAGGGTCCTAGGTTTGGATCCACCTTGGCCCGGGCCTTTCTGTGTGGAGTTTGCATGTTCTCCCCCCGTGTCTGCGTGGGTTTCCTTCGGTTTCCTCTCACAGTCCAAAGACATGCAATTCCTGGGGCTAGGTTAATTGGTGATTCTAAATTGCCTATAGCTGTGAATGGTTGTCTGTCTCTCTGTGTTAGCTCTGCGACTGCACCCTGCCTCTTGACCAATGACAGCTGAGATAGACCCCCCCCCCACCCCCAACAGAATAAGTGTTTATAGAGTTATAGGTGTTGTTTATAGGTGTTGGCCTATTGTTGCTACAATAAACATGTATTAATAGAGCTGATGTAGTGTTTGTGTGTGATATTGTCAAACCAAGGTCCAAAGAGCTCTTCAAAGTCTACTGAAAAAAAGCTTATTGATGCCTGAGAGCCTGAGATATTTAAACTAATCTCCAAATTATTATTATTGTTTTGAAGCACACTCTGCTGTAATGAAAATCAGATTCCAACATGAAAGTTTGTCCACAGTAACAGTAAACATGTTTGGTGGAGACCAAAGGCAGCTTTTCAGGAGCAGAAGCTCATACCAGCTGTGAATCACGGTGGTGAAAATGTTGGAGTTACTTCACTGCCTCAGGGACTGGGCCGCCTGCAGTAATTGATCCAACCATAAATTCTGCATCATATCAAAGAGTGATTAAAGATAATGTGAGGCTGTCTGTACGAAAGCTGAGCCAGTGGTGGGTCTTTCAGCAGGATAATGATCCTGAGCACACCAACAAAAACCCACAGAGGATTTTTTAAATAAGAGATAGATCGTTCTGGACCTATGTGAATGGTTTTCAAGTGTTATGAGAGATCTGAAACAAACAAGCAAGGAAACCAGCATGCTGATGCCCGTGTCTGGCAGATGATTACAAAAAAACACAAAGTCTTCTTAAGGGTGCAATACCAGCTTCTGAGGCCAGGACTGTATTTACTTGTCTCACAGCTTCTGAGCAGCAGCTTATTTACTTCAGAGGTGAGCAGTGCCAGAAAGAACAAGCAGAAGTTTTCAATGATCCCTCATCTTCCCTAACAAAAAGGTAAAAGGCAAACAAAAGACAACTCTCTAACCTAAGCTCAACAATCAACATGAGACAAAGGTATTCAGCATAAATGGCTTGTCACTCCGACTAACCTGCCACAAAGTGCTGAGCACTTGTGCTTTTCTATTTGCTCGTTGTTGGGCGCAGAAGACGCGAGGAGGGGCAGGTGGCTGTCAGGGTTTAAGGGTCTGCTGTCCATCCAATCAAAAGACAGACGCTTCTTCTGACTGGCCAGTCAGCAGTCTCCACCTGTCTCCGCATCACACAATAATGCATGCATATGTGCGCGTGCACACACACACACACACACACACACACACACACACACACACACACACACACAGTATATTTGGTTGATATAGCAACATTTATAGGTGTATCACTGTTATCTGCAGACACTAATTGGAAGAGGCTCAAAAACAGACAAGGGGCAAAATAAAGGAAAAACAAAGGGTTTGGAAACCACATGTTATAAAACAGCTTCAGCATACCTTTGCACTGATTCTACAAGAGCCATTCAGTGATCCCTTGTGCCCTACAGAGACCACTCCCATCAGGACAGAAATGTTTCATCACAAGATAAAAAAAAAAGATCTAAAGTAACAAGTCGACACAAACCTGCCAGAAAAATATACCCAGATGGAGCTACCGAGTACCCTCTCTGCAGGGGTCAAGTGTTCAGGTTGTTGCTTTAAGATTTTCTCCTTTCTGTATTTCAGAAATAGCAACAATTTTTACTGGATGCACCAATTTTTTTTAAACATGACTGTATTCACTGTTGCATATAAATGTGTGGAGACTGAGACTCCCCAGGTACCGCGGGAAGTGTTTTCTGAAGGTGATAATGATCTCAGAAAACATTATGCTGAGACTAACAAACGTGAGCTGACGCACACGCATGAATCACTCCTGTTAATGGACAAGTTGCTAGATGAAAGTTGACACTCACTCACTCCATGGCATGTTTTTCCATTGCTGATGAAAATGCCACAAACAAAAGCCACCTTTCAAGTGCCTCCAGCCACTTTGCCATTTGCATGTCAGTCTTCAGCTCATGTCACCTCTGTTTTTGTTCTTTTCATCGCAGATGGACAAGGCCCTGTAAATATCTGCCCTGACACACCACATCACATGTTCTCAGCATCTGAAGAAAATGTAAATTTCTGCACCCATGAAGGAACCTCAGTAAGTGAAAATTGGATATGCTTCTTCTGCTTCAGCATGAGTTTGTATTTAAAGCTGGGCAGTAAATATGTGTGTGTGTGTGCGCGTGTGTGTGTGTGTGTGTGTGTGTGTGTGTGTGTGTGTGTGT
>VOQJ01038973.1:7298-20246 GCA_015052665.1 Apistogramma diplotaenia | reverse complement strand
TATATATATATATATATATATCTTTGTATATATATATATATATATATGTCTGTGTGTGCATTAGTGAGTGGAAAGGTGGTGGGGGAGGGTTGAGATCACTCTGTTCCAGGGAGAGGGAGCAGCTTCCTCTGCTGGTACCTGTGCTTATTTTAGGTCTGAACAACAGACTGAGGGAGATGGACAGAGAGAGACAGAGATAACATTTACTTTGTGGGGGAAGGAAGGTAAATCTAGGTCTTGCTGGTTAACAGATGAGTCACAAAAATGGCCTCTGAGCTGAATGCAACCCTTCATAAATTTTAATTTAGCTTGTTTATCACTTTAAATTTCACAATACATTTTGGCCCAACAGGACCTTCGTTGTTGACTGGTTCAGGACTTTATCATACCTGAGAAGGGTTTCAGCGACATTAAACTGAAGCGTATCAAAAACTGTATATGTAAAACTGAGCTACACAAAGAAACCTCTTTTGGATATTTTGGGCTCATCAGCCTGTCATCAGCTGGGGTATCTCCCTCTGAGCTTTTTTCTGTGCTTCACTCTACTTTCTTTCTTTCATCCTCCCACCTGTATCACTCGTCATTGTCGTCTCTATAATTCATCTGTGGTGAAGCAGAACAGATGTAGTGGCCAAGTGGGTCATCCATAATCCTGGCAGAGACAAAGTAATGTCTCCAGTCAGGAAGGCAAATGAAACACACTATTTATTGGCTACAGCAAACAATTTATCATCTGGTTAATTATTGCTATTAATCATTAACACTTTCTATAGATCAAGAAAAAGTAAAAAGACTTGCTGCTTTTTTTACTTTTACAATCAAAAATGTAATAATTTGAAAATGTATTTATTATGAAAATTTAATATAAAAAGGTAATAATATAGTTACATTTTTAATTATTATTATATGGATATCTAATCAGTATTTGTTTTCCATATATTTTAAAGACAGAACAAAATGTTTATTTATAATATCAGTCTATAAATAATTGCATTAATTCTCAGATTGTCTACATTATCATTCAATTTTATTCATATAGCAACCATTTGCACCCACTAGTACTGCCATGGTCACTCATACGTTGTATGGAAGATACTGGTTTATCTGCGCTCAGTAACCACGTGCTGAGCAACAGTGAAACTGTGCAAGAGAAACCAGAAAGGGAGACCGTGTGCACCTGCACCTTTTGTAGCATGTCTGCTTCAGTGGTATGGCACAACTTTAACTTTGAAGATGAACGTTTTCTGTTCCCAGGTTGTGTTGCACTTTGCCGGCTTTGACTGCTGCTTTGGTGGTCAGTTAGCAAGTGACTGCAGATAAGTCTGCATCTTCCATGCAAAGTACGAGCAACTGTGGCAATCTACTAATGACCAAAGCAATCACAGGACGGTTTTTGGTCCAGACACTACTTTGCATTTAGTTTCAGCTAGTGGTAATCAGCAACCTCCAGCAATCAGTCACAAACCAGTTGGGGAATACACATTTTTCCCTAATGACCTGAGGTTACCGGGGGATAACCAACTAGTCCCTCAGCTTGTTTGACTGAGGCCTAAAGACCCTACAATATTAGAGTGAACACCCTAACAGTCCTACGGTCCTCCATGAGCAAGGACTTGGCAACTGTGGGGAGGAAGAACTCCAAAAGAACAAAACTGGGGAGGAGCAGCCATCTGCTTTGACCAGGGAAGCCCAAAAATGAGGAGCAGAGAGATTCACATCACAAAGTGTAGCCTTCTTATGTTCTAAGTCAGGAAACGTTGCCTTGAAATGTCTTTGACTTTGAGAATGTGCCAAACACCTTGGCCCTCAGTGGTGCAGGTGACAGAAGGTATAATGAAACACTTGGTGGAGAACAGAGTTTGTGTCGTGATGTCTAGCACTCCTGCTCTGTGCTCCAGAAGGAGCAGTAGACACGAAACTCTTTGCCCTTGGAGCCATCGCTTCTCTGATTTCATAATCAGCTGAGTGGGACTCAGGCTGCTTTTATCCACTTATTTTGTCCCAGGTTCAAAAAACCTCCAGCACATTTTAGAAGTGACCTCAAAGCCATCGCTGGTTCTTCTAATGTTGGAGCCATATGTCCTTAAACTTAGACTTTCCTTTATCCATTTGGGGGTTTGTGCCCACATAAATAATAAATCACTTAAAAAAACATAATACATATCTGAGTAAGTACAAGAAGATGCTTCAGTTATAAGAGCTATCTTAAACTTAAAAACTTCTCCAAAGAAAAATAAGAGCTTAAATTCAGCGCTTGCTGATGATGTGCAGGAAGCACATCGCCCGAGCATCTGCGGACTGCACGCTGCTCTTTTTTTCCTAGAAAACACCTGAACATGTGTAACTTGTCTGTTTAGTGTTTCGAGGAAGTGGATCTCATCATTAATAATAGATTGCGGTCTCACTACCTCCGGCCTTTGTTTTACATTCTGTTTAAATCAATGCCGAACAAAGGCAGTCGTCAGAGAGACTAGATGGCGTGTCGGCAGCTTCATTAGTTCCTGCATTGTGCATTTTCTCTGTCTTGACTCGCTCATTACAGACATGCAGCACGTTATCAATAGGCGAGCGACTACGTGCATGAAGATCAACAGTGAGCTGCAGTTTGAGCTGAGTCTGCTGCGCTGTGATTTAGAAAGGAACAATAAATGTAGAGCAGGTAGTAGACGTAAGAGGTTAGAGCACCAATAACCTTATGAAGAGATCACATTAATATTGAGCGGAACTCAGTTCAGCTTATTGAGTTCAAGAGTCCCAGTTTCTCATGTGGCCCTTTGGGAAAATTAAAAGCCCACATTGATGCCCTTTGACCCCCGGAATGAACAGAGGGAGAGAGAGAGCTCAGCAGCAGCTGTTCACTGATTAATGACACAGACACCGTAAAGCGTAGCATATGTGTGTAAAAAGAGTGTGTAATCGCACTCCTGCGTACAAACATGACGACGTGTCGACGGACAGGAAGGCGGTAAGACGAGCAGTCGAGCGCACGTAACGAGTCCCTGTGAGCGTGTGTCCATAGAGCGTAGAGCTCCACACACGTAGGCGCATCAGGCTGCTCTGATGAGTGCGTGCGCACACATCTGGAAAGCGCGTGGTGGTGGAGGAAGATACTGCTGACTTGTGGGTTGTGTGTGACAGGCTAATCCATACTCCCAGCATGCACCCTGACCCGAGGAGCAGAGTGTGTCTGTGTGTGCGCATTAAGGAGACTCTGTCTTCAGTCTTGTCGCTTTTGAAGCAAAAATAAAATATTATAAAGAGTTTTACCCCCTTCCAGGTCCTTCCCTCAAAAGATAACTCAGGTATAAAATAATGTAAAATAAATAATGAACAGGGACTTGTTAAGTAAGGTAACACAGACTATGAGGACTATACATGTGGAGACAATCCAAACTAAAACAGCACACAGTAAGAATCCTTGTTTGCCTTTTGCTGGCTGCTGCTGTTAGATCAGTGCCGAATGAATAATCAAAAGAACACATTTAAAAGAAGAAGAGGCTGAATCTTGGTCCAGTACAGCAAAGCACCACATATGTGTGTTTTTTAGCACTGCAAGTGACAAAACATGACCAGAACTGTTGGGAAGAGAAATGATCCTTTAACACAATTTGATAAAGCACCTTATGAGTACCAGAGGGAGATCTCATTCCCGCAGAAATGCAAAGTGTAATGTTTGCTGGGGCCGGATTAATAACGCAGCTATGCGACACTTTCAATTCAGAGCCATAAATCACTGTTGCTTAAATTGAGTTACTGTTCCCCGCAGCGGTGAGACGCTTTCTGCACAGGAATATGAAGAAAGTGTTTGGCCACTAGAATTCCAAACAATTACCCAGAACGCAGAAATCCAAGCCACTGCTGAGCTCATGCCCGTAAAGTGTTAATACGGTGTTTGCTTCACAGAGGGGAACTACAGCAGGATGAGGCGGCGTCTAGACCGAACGCTCATCAGCCCAATAAGGCCTCCAGGTCTCATCTGAAGGGAAAAAGCATAATCTTACATACAGTCAAGCTCGTACCTGTCTATGTGCTCTACAATTCCTAAATATGCATGCAATTTTTTTTTATTTAATGCAGGGCTCATATCGCAGCATCAGCCAGTATTTAACACTCCCACACGCATGCATGGAGGATTATTAATATCTTTGTGCGGTACTGAGAGAAATTAGAGCTGCCACATTAAGAACAGCATAATCAGATTTTTACTTGTGAGAGAAAGATTTGCACAACTCAAAGCTCTTCCTCCCTCTCGCCTTCACTCTCTGCTCAATTTATTTCTTGTCTTGACATCATCTGTATTCTCCATGTCCCCCTCCCCCCTCTGTAATAATGGCAGATACCCCCCTTTTGCGTTTGTATGCCTTGGCAGCAATAATGGATCCTTTCAGACTCATCGCTTTTACTGTTAACGCAGATGCCTCGCCTCCCTCCTCCTCTGCTGCTCGCGCCTTCTTTGAGGCAGGACAGCTGAATGACTTCTTCTTTTTTTGTCCCTCTCCTTTTTCTGAGTGAGTAATCTCATTCAGACAACCTTCCAGTTACACACACCAAAACATAAGCAGCACACTGTAGTACTCTTAAACAGCTGCAGGAGCTTAATGCCGTCTTGTGCCTTCACTCATTCCCTCTTTCCAACCAGTACTGTGATACCTTCAAGGACTAGACTAAATTCTTTGTTTTGTTTTTTACAGTATTCAGCAGTAAAGTGGGGAGGCAGGCAGAAGGTGACTTTCCCCTTTAAACACCCAACAGGGGTGTAAAGTAACTTTAGGCCAAGCTAAAAGTTCTGCAAGGATCCACTTAAAGACAACAGTGCTGAGAGAAGCATCAACACCCTGCTTACACACAGCATGTGACGTGTTTCCATCTCCGTGTTATTAGCACACATGCTTAGATTTGCTAATAAGCACTAAACAATAACGGGACACAGACTATGAGGTACGCTGTTGATTCAAGCTGCACTGCTCCTGAGACTGACAGTCCCCCTCAGGAGGCTGGAGATGTTAGGTTTAGGAAAAGATCATAATTTGGGGTAAACAAGAATAACCCCGCAGGCTGACCAGTGACCAGCTTAGACTGGCTGCTCCTCTTAGTCTCGCCATACCTGCTGATTCAGACCATAAATGCCAATGGACACCTGGTGAGTTAATGAGCCACGCCGATAGCTAATTGATGGGAATAAGAACAGGCTGAAATGTCCCATCTTCCCCTCTGACCCCTCAGTGCCCCTGCTGCCCCACATCTCTGCAGCTGTTTCAGCCCCTCCATCACCTCCAACATCCATCTGTAGGCTCCAGGTGGGATTTATAAACACACTCATCAATCCCAAACTACAACTGCTGTTGTATTAAATCGTTTTAAATGTAAGTTGAACTGTGTGGGACTTTAATGCTCCTAAAGAACTGGAAAAAGTCACTTTTTCAACTTCAGATGGTGTCAGGTGAGGACTTTCCAAAGTTAATTAGTCATTAGGAGGATGGAGGTGTGACGGAGGTGTGTACCAACAGAGACGAACCTTGTGATCAGGGGAGCAGTCTTGAATAACAGCATGATACAGCAAAGAGTGTTTCACCACGCCTTCCCCCATCAGCATATTATAGCAAGACTGCAATGAGGACAAGGTCACAGAGGAAGGTGCACAGTGTACCCTCTCACATGTTTGGGTTTAGAGTAAAATGTTCTAATTAAACCAGTTTCACAGATATTTGAGTCACTGAATCGACACAACTGGCATAAATTTCCACATCAACCTCTATTGATCTTCCAGCTTTTGAATTCACAGTACTTCACGTGCATTTCATCTCATTTCTACATTTAACAAACTTCAATCTGTCCAGTTGCTGTTGAGACACTTAGCTTTAGATCACATGGACTCAAGCTTTATTTTTCTAGTCTTACTGATCACTGAAGGTACTTTGGACCACACCACACTCATCCCAACCAAGTGACAGAACATCTCCAGTATTTGGCAGCATAGGTTCTTTGGGAAATAGAGCCTGTCACATGTATGTCTTTGGACTGTGGAAGCTCGAGTACTCAGAAAGAACCGGCTACATACAGAGAGTCCCCAGTGAGGTCAGGGTTCAAACCAGGAACCTACTTAATGTGAGGGAAGCACTTTGTGACACCAAAGTCACACTGCATTTTAACTTGATAAAAAAGATGGCACTGGATGCGGAGTTAGTGAAAGGAGCTGGGGCTCTGTATGGACTATCTGCACTGCAGAAAATTAGCACTGAAACAATTTGAAATGTTAGGAGCTGATTGTGGTTCAGGTGAAACTTGGACTTAGTGACTCCTCCACTCTTTCAGTATGAATGAAAGTTGAGAGCAGCAGTGCCTGAAACAACAGTCCGCTAATCAGCCCCAATCTTCCTTAAGAAGGAGCAGAAAATTCTTTCCCAACACTCGCCATGACTCTTTAGATATGCAATACCCTTTTTTAAAACATATTCCTCCCCCACTTTCTCCAAAATACTCTGTCATAACTTTCTCTCCTTTAACTTCACATTTCTGTCCTTCTGTCTGCAGACTCCCAGCAGAAGTAGCGATAGCTCGCGTTCAGTTTAAGAGTAGCAGATGTGAAATTCTCCAAACTGTGATGTCAGAAAGCTTAATACACCGTCTTAGCTTCCACAAGAAAAGCTGAGAGACTGAGAGGGAAAAGGGACCAGGAGAGATTTAAAATGCCTGAGAGATTTTTCTCCTCATTGTCCCATATGATCCGAGTGATCTTGGTGAGACACACTGTTAAGTAATGCCTACAGTCTGATGAGCAGAGAGGCAGAGGGGTAGTTGGCATGCATGCTTTCCTGTACTGTCCTCATCCCTGGCACAGGCTCAGTTTAGACAGATGGTTAGGAGGGCATTATGGAAACCTAACCCCCCCATACCTCTCTCTCTATCACACACCCACCCACACACAGAGAAGAATAATAATGTTGGCAGCCACCTGAGTTGACGCTGCATCTTTGGCGTCTGCCTGTAATAAAACATCACTCCACAGTACCGTGGAACACCGATATGACCTAAACCACTTGAAACGCTGCCGTCTGACTTGTGCAGATAAACCTTTAAACAATCGGACATCAAAACTCTGCATAATCAACTCCACAGTTTAGCGGCTCCAAGTGGCAATGAGAAATTAATAGTTGGATTACATTTACTTTAATCATCCAGAGATTATG
This sequence comes from Apistogramma diplotaenia, assembly GCA_015052665.1. Lineage (NCBI taxonomy): Eukaryota > Metazoa > Chordata > Actinopteri > Cichliformes > Cichlidae > Apistogramma > Apistogramma diplotaenia. The sequence goes on along the minus strand of VOQJ01038973.1, from coordinate 13,059 downwards.
TTCTATGATATGAGCAAACTGCACAGTCATCTGACCCACATTTCCACAGAGGCAGGCAAAGTTTCTGATCAGTCGCTTGTCGTCTGCAAAGTTTTCCCATCATTGTTTTTAAAGCCGACACTTTGATTAAGTTTGGCTGCAACATTTCAACTGAGGCAAGGCGACAGCTGAGGAAACCAGGGACTTCCGGCTTACAAATTCCAGCACTAGGAGAGCGTGGAGAACTTGGGAGTTGCCTGTTGCAGATGGTTTGATTCACTAACAGAAGCCTCTGGATGAGCTTAACACAGTCCTGCGGGGCCATCAAATCCCCGTGAACACGTGGGACTCCGGCAGGAGCATGATGTCAACTTCACCATCCGTTTGGTGTGTGTGTGAGTGTGTGTGAATGAGAGGCAGCAGCAAAAAGAGGCGAGGGAGAGGTTGTGTGCAAAGGCATGAAAAGTGAGAGTAAGGACAAAGAGCGAGTTAGGATTCAGAGCTCACGAACAGATGGACGTGGATTTTTACTGTCCACAGGTCAGCCTCTGCCAGTCAGATGTCCTTCGTCTGTCACAAACAGATGGCATTTCAGTACGAACCCACAGAAACACCGCCAGCACATGGCATGGATGCTGCTGATGTTAGTTATATGAACATAGTTATGCAACGAAACAGAAGGTTTAGAGGGTCTTCTTTGAAAGATTACTGCAAGGGCATGCACCTCACGCTGGTTTGAAAAATCAGGAAGCACCATGGGCCCTTAAGCGTTCCTTTAAAACAACCTGTGAACAAATCGTGTCATAAACAGCACAAATTTCTAGCTCTGAAAATTTTAAACTGATGTCAAACTCTTAAGGTACACTGAGTGTGATCTATTGCTTTCATTCATATCTTTTTGGCCGAAACTAAAAGTTTCAGGGAAGAAAATACATTTTTCTCACCAGCACAATCACTCTATTGAAGTGAACAGCTTACAAACTGCAGCGCAAATAAAGATCGATATTAAAACAAGCTGATCTTGAAGCTCTTAGTGGTTCTGTGGTGGAGGAGCACTGTCTGCTGACATTTTTCTATGTTGGTCTAACCTTATTTGTCTGTCTGGACGTACCTTACTCTTTTGGTCTGTCTGTCATTGGAGTCTGATTAATCCTGAGATGCAGCAAGTCCCTGATAGTGTTTGAGCATCTGTAGCCTCACAGTGTTTTAAATCTGTCTAATGCCCCAAAAACTCATCTTTAATTGCCTTCTGACATCAGTGTCTCTGCTCCAGTGCACTGTCAGCTTTAAGTGACTGCTCTGTCATGCCTGCACTTTTAATCAGCAGTCCTCACTGAGTGGCTAATGCTATTAAGCACCAGTCAGACCTGCTCATTCATCTGCTCCCTGCATCCCTTTTTTCTCTTTTACATTCCTTGGTTTTTAAACTCAGAGCACTGAAGTTATTATAAAAGCAGGTGATGCTCATCTTGGCATCAGTTTATGTTGCTAAACTGCCTCATCCAACTATTTTCCACCCAGTTATAACTTTAGCAGTTTGGATTTTAAAGACAATGATGTTGCTTATTTTGTTAAGTAGGTGTTGTGTGTTTTGTGTTTAATACAGTGATATTCCAGAGGTTAATTAGGGTCACGGTCTCGGCAGTGTACTGGAGCAGCTGACTGTGAGGGACATTTTGGGAAAGACCACAGAGCTCTGCCCTGTTCTTCACCATTAATGTCACAGTGGACCTGTCGTGTTTATTATTTTCTCTCACATATGTACGGTTACAGTGTATCAAACATGGCCACCGTTTAAATCACGTGTATTATAATGCTTGTTTTGCAGTAAGACTGAATTTTGTCTGTCTGTTTCCTCTCGTCAGGTTCCTGTTTCTGGGTGGCAGTGCTCGATGGTCGTGTGGTGGGCATTGTGGCGGCGCAGGGGCACGAGGATGAGAACACAGTTGAGTTGCGGCGGATGTCGGTGGACTCCCGCTACCGCGGCAAAGGCATTGCAAAGGCACTGGGCCGTCGCGTCCTGGAGTATGCCATGCGCAACAACTACGCCGGCGTGGTCCTCGGCACGACGGCTGTGAAGCTGGCCGCCCACAAGCTGTACGAGTCACTGGGTTTCCGCAGAACGGGCCAGAGCGAAAACTACCGGCTACCTGGGATGAGCCGCTCGCCTCTGGAGAGGCTCTTCTTCCAGATCCGCCATACTCGCTATCGCCTGCAGCTTCGTGAGGAGTGAGAGGTGAAAGGGGGAGGGAGAGAGAGATGGAGAGTTGGAGATGGAGAAAGAGAGGGACAGAGAGAGAGCAATGACCCTCCTTCACCTGAGAGCCCTGACCACATCCTCTCCTCTGACAGCTTTTATTTATTTTGTGTCATTAGTGATAACTTTGAGTATGACTTAACACTTTTACTATTTCACCCTAAAGTCACTAACTTTTTACTACTATCATGCTTTATTTTTGTTGATTTTGTATTATACTTTGACATTTTAAACAGGAGTTTGTTTCTCTTATTAATCTATTCTTTTTTTTGTATCTTTAAACCTCCCTTTCAATCGTGGGAGAGAAAAATTGGCTTTTTCAGAAGACATCTAACTGGCACCCCAACTCAGCACCCTCCCCAGCCCCTTTGGCGTCAAGAAAATGTGATTTTGATCAAAATTCTCTTCATTTATGTTTCTGTACCAGCTTCACAGCTGACCTCCCACATCTCCCACAGCAAAATTAGGGTTTAGGTGCACATGAGTGCAACTGGGGGCAGATGGTGGCCTCCTTAGAAAATGGTTAATTGAGCTTTTGGTACACACTCAGACACACTCTCCTTCATAAAAGTCATTTTGTGTGTGAACAAACACACAAACCTGGCCTTTAGCCACTCCTCCAAGACACCATATTGAAGCACAGAGTGTGTTACTGACCCCGACAGTGAGAGAGAAGGGATGCAGGACGGTTACCGGAACATGTGCTGTTTATCCTGCATCCAAGACGGACATGAATAAACACAGTGCATCTTCCTCACACACCTTCCTCTCTACTCTCCTCGCTGATTGTCTGATTGGATAACCCCCCTTCCTTTCCATTTCTTTCCGGATCAATTAATCACCTCCTTTTCTCACTGGAGCTGTGGAGAGGGTCTCTGACTGGTTGCGGTGACAGGAGGGTGGCACTTTCTCGCTGCAGTGTCACACTGACAGATCCCCAAGATGCGATATAGCTGCATGTCAGAGCTTGTTTTGTGTGTGTGTGTTATGAGAATATGTGAGTGTGTGTGTGTGTGTGTGTTGGCTGAGGCTCTGGTCTCACAGTCCACCAAGCCTCAGCTGTGTGCGATGAACCTTTCTCACTGAATCAAGTATTATATGACTAAACATTAGTACTGTCTTTGTGTACTTATAAATTGTTTACTGATTGAATCAAGATCAATTCTAACACTTTGGATACGTTCAGCATTTAACTGATGATTAGTAATTTTATAACTTTAATGAGAAAACATAATTTAAATATGCAAATTTTACTGTCTAAACTACGACAATTACAAAGTAGCTGCAGTCTACACTCCACCTGCTTAATCCAGGTTATTGGGGAACAACTTGAGTAAGACTACGAGCAATACTCGCAAACCTACAGTACATGACTGAGCACAAACAGCAGCTGATTATTTTAACTAATCTATTGGCATTAGTGTTTCCCTTCCTCCATGTATTTATGTTGTGTATACAGCTGAAAAGTTAAAACTCATGTAGCGAACGTCAGAGTTTCTCCCATAACTCCTCTCTCCATCTCCATCCTCCGACCGTACGACCAGCAGATTCAGCCATCCATACTCTGAGCCTCAATTATGTTATGAAACCATTTGTAAAAAGTCCAGTCTAAAGCAAAACAACAAAAAAAAGCACATAATACAAAAAAGGGAAAAAAAAGAATACAGATGTAATTGTCACAAAGTTAACAATGACCCTCCTTGCCTTGCTTTCCTTCCCCTCCTACCTCCCATTCATGAATCTGTCTGCAACCCTGGGCTAGACCACGCACCCTCCATTTGAACCCTGCATACCCTCCCCTGACCTTTGACCTATCTTGTCCAAATTTCAATCCATTCCCAGCCCTTCTCTGCATGTGCCACAGAGCCTTGCTGCACTGCTTTTACTACTCCATTTGAAGCTTGTTGCATCAGCCGTAGACCCCGCCCCTAATCTGATGTCATCTAGGCAGTGTGGCGCTGCCAGGACTGGCTGGAGCCAAATTGCTCATGATGTATGGCTGTATGGGTGTGATGCTAAGGCTCAGACAGCGAGGGAGAAAATGCCTGTGTGTGTGTGTGTTCAGAGTTGGTGCAGACACTCACTAAATGCAGCACTGCCTGGATGACATTCTGCCTGCCAGCCAACCAACTGTAGAATGCAAAAGCAATGCAAGTGTGGCATGCCTCTGTACCCGGTGTGTGTACGGTGCCTGCCCTGGAAAAGTGTAGAAAAAAGTGAATTGATTATATATATATATAAATATATATATACACTACATATATAAAAGAAAAAATAAGCTTCTTCTTTAATATGAACATACAGAAAAAAAATGTGTTTCTTTCTTCAAGAAAAAAAAAGAAAACTTGTACCATTTGCATGAAAATGTGTCTTTGAATGCAAATATAACTTTTAGGGGAGAAACTCCTAGCACATGGATTACAGTGGAACCATAGACTTGTATTATTATTATTAAATAATGGTTTACGTTCTCATGACAAGGGTGTAAAATTAATCCCAGCCACAAGCCAGTGCTCGGAAACCTTCACAAGGTAACAGTGTAGAAACTGCATTTGAATCTAAAAGCCTTGGTGAATTTGAAAGTATTCGGATTAATCTGTTCGTGGCTGGAGGTCGAATAGAGTCAGTTTCTTTCATTAATCAGAGTGGGAGTGAAGGAATATGATTGGAAGTGTCTTTTTCTTCTGGTGAGGGTCACTAGGTTTTCACTGAGCATTTGACAAACAGTGCAGAAGAAGAACAAAAAAGTCCCTTGCCAAGTTTATCCTAAAAAAAAGTCAAATGTTTGGACTTTAAGTGTCCTCAATGCCTAACATGCATTCCTGTTTTCCTTTGCATCACAATCAAGGCGATCCCCCGGACATCAGGTCCTACGATACTAAAGCTTTTTCCCCCTTAACTCCTTTAGTTTGAGCCAGTGCTTTTATCTGTTAAACAGAGCCAATTCAAGAAAATCCAGATGAAACACAACAGAGTAAAAACAAGGCACAAAAGCACCGAAAGCATCAAACAGTCGTGTTTTCAGATGTTTTCACTGGGCCGACACGTGGAGGTTTGCCTCACACCACCTTGATGCATCTGCTTTGAACTTGGTTGTAGCTGGAGAGTCAAAAAGGGAGCCACACTTTACTTTTGTCATGTCTCTGGAGAAACAGCTACCGAGGAACTTCACATGGATTTGGGGGAACAGGTTGCAGTTAAAGCCAAATTACAGCATCAACACTAATAACCACGGATCAGACTAAACCATTTAGGTCAGCTCATGTAAAATCAGATATCACAGCTGGATTCGGATTTCCTCACTGAAAACAAAGTGGTTGTCCCTGCCAGTGTCACTGCATGGCTCAGCCTTGTTTGAGATCGAGAGTGGGACGTGGGCTTTGGTGGGGGCAGAAGTGGTCTGTTGAAACAACTGCCCCCCCCCCCCCCCCAAAAAAACCCAAAAAAAAAAAAACCCCCACAACCCAAAACACACCCCCCCCCCCCTCTCCTGTTTATGTTTACCTTCATTTTCTTTCTTTTATT
>VOQJ01038969.1:8745-22627 GCA_015052665.1 Apistogramma diplotaenia | reverse complement strand
GTATATGTATGACTGTGCATGTATCATAACATACAGGAAATATTGTGTTGACTACAGGGAGAAGGACATGAAACATGGATGGCACCAGAGAGCAGCCAGGCTGAGCAGAGCCTTTCATTTGGATGTGAAGGACTTGGAAATAAATCAGAATATTGCAACACATCAAAAGCTGCATTCCTTATCACTCGGTGGTGAGCTGTTGTAAAGAAGACAGATTAAGTCGGGCGCTGCCTTAGCAAGTCAAATTAAGGCTAAGATGAGCTAACCCTCACACTGCACTCCAGATAGCTGACTTCGCCTCCATCGTCTGCTGTGAAAGACACAGGTCTTAACGGCAAAGAAAAGTCTGTGAGCTGAATTTCAAGTAGGACTGAAATAAAAGTACCTGTGACTGGTAAACAGGGGGAGCTTAATCATCTTTACGGAAGGAACAAAGGAGTGAAGAGGAGGGTGGCTGGTGAAGATGACAGGAAATTCAGCAACTTTCTGGTTTCTTTGTCTCTCTTCTCCACTGTTCTTTTCAGCCGGTCTTACAGTTCGGTTTCCTCTTAAACCTTCTGTCGATATTTACTGCATGAGCTGTTCTGCGAATGCGCATTCTGAGTTAAACAGGCAGCAGTGGAGGAGGTAAGCTGCAGCCTCGTGCTCTCCGACCCTCTGGGGACAACCAAATGAGGTACTTGCATGAGAATACAAAGTGCCGGCCATAAAGAGACAACCGCCTTAACTGAGCCTGTGCTGGTGCTAAGCATCTAAATGGGTAGGGTCAACTTTGCAAAAGGAAATTGGGTGCTTGTAATAGTGTCTCTCCTGAGGCCACAAACAGTTGAGTGTGAGAGGGGCTGAAGCTGCTTCTTTCAGCTCTTTTCTATGAGAAGTGTGGGGCTTTCACACCCCCACAGCAGCTCAAAAACTCTCCACTAACACCCGTTTAGTTCTCCCTGTGAGTCTGGCCTCAGTGAAGCCACTGCAATGAGGTTTGGCGAGATGTTTGGGCAGGTTGACAAGGTAGAAGCACAGTGGTGCAGACAGACCTGCTCCAGTAGGAACAGATAGCTGAGCCAAGCAGCGTTTTTACACCAGAAAGGGTCCTGATGCTACAACACGCCTGAGAGAGCAGGCCGTTAATTAAGCCTTGATTTACTTCCACCGACAGAAACAAGTCAGAGGGGCTGCAAAGTGTCATGGACTGACTTATCTGACTTTAAGCTTTGAACGAAGACTAGAACAGCAGCTGTACATGTGCAGGCTAAACGAGGGGGTGGGGTGGGGTGTGGGGGGGGGGGTGAGCTGTAGCGAGTCATAGTTTGGCTCCAGAAAGGCTGTATGATGATGGCAGGATTATTCATTATCTCTAATTATCAGCCCATTAGTGTTCAGTGACGGAGGCGCCGCCTCTCACGTGTGTCAGAGGAAATCCTCGAGGGGCTCCGGGACGGGTACGAGGCTGGATGTGGGTGGCCAAACACAGCTGTGAGGAAATGGCATTTGTTTCCTGTCCCACAGCAGCATATTTCAAGATTAGCTCTCCTCACACACACACACACACACACACACACACACACACACACACACACACACACACACACACGTACAGTACTCTCTCTGACCACATGGATTACACACGGCACTACGAGGGGGAAAAGGTCAAGACAACGACTTCCTGAAGCGAGTCCACAGCATCAATAACACGGATAAACGGATTTGCTTGTGCTTGTGCTAAATATGACCTTTCATATTCTGCCTTGTGCTGTAAAACAAAGAAACAAAAAGCAGCTTATGAGACTATGGTGGGAATTAGCTCAATGAGCAGAGACTGTCGTACTGGACTCGCCAATCATTTTCTTTGTTGACATAAACTGATCAATAATATTGTGCCCACCTGTCTAATATTGATTTGGTCACCCTGATCGATCGAGGCATGGACTCCACTGATCCCCTGAAGGTGTGCTGTGGCATCTGCACCAAGATATTAGCAGCAGATCTTTTAAGTCCTGTACGTTGCTTGGCGGGTATCTGTGGATTGGACTTGTTTGTCTAGTACTTCCCACAGTTGAAGCTCAGTTGGACTGAGATCTGGGGACCAAGTCAACACCTCAAACTTGCTGTTGTGCTCATCAAACCATTCTTAAACCATCTTTGTTCTGCACATCTCATCCTGTAGGAGCCCACAGCCATCAAGGAATCCAGTTTCCATGGTCGGCAATAATGCTTACTGTAAGCAGGCAACATCCACGTGGCTGACAGGAGCCAAGTTTCCCAGCAGAACATTGTCCAAAAGCAAAGCAGTTCTAATGCTCACGTGCCCATTGTTGGCACTTTCAATTCAATGTTATTTATACAGCGCCAAGTCACAACAAGCAGTCGCCTCAAGGCGCTTTTTATTATAAGTGCAATAATTACAGAGTAAACCCAACAGTCAAAACGACCCCCTATGAGCAGCACTTGGCGACAGTGGGAAGGAAAAACTCCCTTTTAACAGGAAGAAACCTGCAGCAGAACCAGGCTCAGGGAGGGGGGGTCATCTGCTGAGGGGGGAGAGACAGGACAGAAGACATGCTGTGGAAGAGAGAGAGGGATTATTAATCAGTAATGATCCACCACTGAAATTGGTGGACGGGGATCAGCATGAGCACCCCTCCTGGTACCAGCATGAGCACCCCTCCTGGTGTCAGCATGAGCACCCCTCCTGGTGTCAGCTACAGCCCCATGTGCAACGTCCACAACAAGCTGTGATGTGCTGTGTATTCTGACAGCTTTCTATCAGCACAGCACGTTCGTTTTCCTCACTGACACTGGAGCCCAGGCAAACTGGCCCCTCCCCTTCCTTCCGTGTGCAGCACAGAGTTCAGTGTGGAAGAAGCGCTTGATAAAGATTTACAAACTAAAGAGAGACGATAGAGCTGAAACGCTAAGACGGGCAAAGAAACTTGAAATGGATGCAGCAAGATGTGTCAGAATAACCAACCAGAGCCTCGCAGTGGCTAGCACGAGCCATGGAGAGCTGCAGGAGGGGGGACAGCAGCCCCAACAACAGAGTGAGGAAGAGATGGAGGAAGGTGTAATTAACACGGCAGGAAAATAGATGGAGGCACGTAATTAGGAAGGGAGCGACTCAAAGGTTCAAGGAAAACGACCGTGAGCCAGTGCTAATAGCTAAAGTGTAGCTTTTCATTGTGACGTGCTGCACTGCAGGCCAGCTGCGATGCGTTACCCCGACGACTGCACCGACCTGAAAACAAAAAAGGTTTCAGTATCAATTAACATCAAATTGAAATGTAATTCTCTTATATGATTCAGGACAACTGCTGACCATCCAACAGAGCCAACAACAGACACTGAGCACCTCGTATCCCCAAGTCAGTGCGTTTATATCAGCACTAACACGACACAAAGCAGGTGCCAGCAGGTGACGGCGTTAAACCAACAGAAAAAGAGCCGTCCCTGTCAGTTTTCTCAGCCATTAAATCATCAGCAGCAGCTGTCAGGATGTGCCGACTATAGCATCACCCTGATACATCGGGATAGAAATAATTACCGGGTGGCTCTTCCTCATGCCGAGCTTTCAAGTGGCGGCTCACAAATACATCCCCAGCACAGAGAGTTACAGCTCTGACAGCTGCAGCAGGGCCCCTGGGCTCTTCTCCAGCTGACTTTGTCACCGCTTCAGAAGTTGGAGGACAATAAAAACAGGGTAAACATGAAATCTGACTGCTGTCTCACCAGTCAAGCTCAATGATTACAACGTGCTTTTATTAGAGAGGCAGACCCTGATGAGGCAACAGGCTAAAGAGTGTAAGAACACTGCTGATGCGTGCTCATCGCCCAGGCGAGGAGATCTCAGGCTTTTCATCACTCATCCCAGTGATTCCTTCAGTTTCACAATGCTTGTGGTTCATAACATGTTTTTGTACAGTCACAAACATATTCCCTATAAATCACCATCCTTATTCATATCTGTATAGTGCCACATGTGTCTTTTGCATACACCAAACGCCTCTTTGAAGCTGGCAGGCATGTTCCCCCTGTTTGTGGGCCCCGAGGATGCAGAGGGCCAGCCTCTGCTGCCTTTGACACGGCGTGAGAATTTATGCATGCCACTTCTCTCCCTGTCACTTTAATCTTTTACTAACCAAAAGAATGGAAATCCTTCCACTGAGAGACTGAAGTGAGCATGACTGCAACAGAAACAGCAGCTCTGCCACCTGGACTGTCAGCTATCAGCTGGATGAAGGACCCCAGAAACATCCTCACAGAGCAGCTTTGAAGAGGTCAGTGCTCCTAAAACCACAGGAACTGATGTTAGAGGCACGCCCTCTGTCTGCAGCCCAGGACTGTGCTGGGCCCCTCAGGCTGGACTGTGCTGGGCCCCTCAGGCAGGACTGTGCTGGGCCCCTCAGGCAGGACTGTGCTGGGCCCCTCAGCCAGGACTGTGCTGGGCCCCTCAGGCAGGACTGTGCTGGGCCCCTCAGCCAGGACTGTGCTGGGCCCCTCAGCCAGGACTGTGCTGGGCCCCTCAGCCAGGACTGTGCTGGGCCCCTCAGGCTGGACTGTGCTGGGCCCCTCAGGCTGGACTGTGCTGGGCCCCTCAGGCAGTCGCACTGAGACCTTTAAGGAGAAGGGACTTCTGACCTGTCCTGTCAGCACCCCCTGCTAAGCCGAGTCCAGTTTAAGCCCTGCTCTTTAATGCCCAATGAAGAAGCCTCCTATACCCACATGTGTGTGTGTTTTGGCCCTGTGTGGCAGGACGTTGCAGCACAGATAATAAACAGTGCCATTAGGGGGGGGGGGGTGAAAACACCCTACGGATACGTTCGCACAGGGACACTGCATGCATTTTTTATTTATTTACTACAGCTGAATGCACAAATAACTTGTTATTAATGCATCATGAAGTGCAGTCAAACTGTTGTGTAATGAATATTTGGGACTGGAATTCTATTATGGTGGGTGTGCACAGTGAGAGGCTGCTCAGTGACAAGCATCACCTCATGTTTATCATTACTTATCATTCATTCCTAGCTGACCAAACAGCGCGTGATCAACACGGCTGACTCTGAGGTCGTTTCAGCCCATGTGAATTAGGATCCTCTTGTAGCTTGAATGCTGTACTGTGGCTCATTTCGGTGCATCATGCTGAACGTATTGACAGCCTAATTGATCTGTGCAGAGCAGATGGGCAGGCAGGTGGGGGGAGGAGGAAAGTACACTCACTGCAAGTGTGTGTTTGTTCTTGGAAATGACTACAAAGGCATATCGATGTGCCAAAAGCAGAAAGACGGGCTGGTGTGCCTTAAAGAGCCACTCGAGCCAGCGGTGACGGCTGCAAGGCATGAAATAACAAAGCAATGTGGCTCGTCAGCGATGCACTGAGCAGCCACCTAAACGACACAGTACAAACACTGCTCTGGTTTCTGCCAACAGAACTCATAGGAACTGTTCTGTATCGGCGCCCATTAGTAAGCCCACTAACCAGTCTCACTTCATCTGTGAGACACATCTGAACAAGTCAGGGAAAAAGAGCTAAAGCGAAACATTCTGAGAGGAAACTGTTCTTTTTGACATACAACTATCTAATGAGTGTGTCCCGAGTGTGAAGCTCAGTTACTCCGTGTAATCCCAGCAGCAGCTATAACTCCTGTCCAGCTGTCCTTGATCAGTCCATTAGAGTCCTCCTCGCCTCCCCTGTAGCTCCCTGAGCCTCGCAGCGTGCCTGAAAAGGCTTGTGCACAACATGCCAGACCGCACGACCCAGAAGAAAGGCTTTTAAACAACGGGCCTTCGCTGTAACCGTGCTGTTTCAGCCACATTACACCCCACAGCGCTTCCGCCCCCAGAGGAAATGGAGCTGTGTGCTCAGACTGTAATTACAGTGTGTGTGTGTCAAGGTTTGTTGCTGGCTATTTCATCTGGTCTGGTTGAGGCCATCCACATCATAACGAGGAGGCTGTTTTCAGCCCCTGCCTTGAATTCACTTCACTAAAGTAAACACGGCTCGCTGAGTCAGTGCAGCTTCCTGACACCACTGATGGTGACCAAGATGATTGGCAGTTTCTAGTGTCATCATCTGGGAAAAGAGGCTGAAGAGCAGACCCTGCGGCGGGGCTCCGGCTCCACATGAAGGGGCCCTCAGATGAGAGGAGGGAGGGGAAGATGAGGGAGGGAAACCTCACTTTGTAACTTGGATCCTGCAAACATATCTGTGCTTGCACTGATCTGAAGCTGCTGCTTCCTTTTAATCTGAGCCTCTGTGGATAACAGTGTCAGAATGCGACTAAACGTGCACTTAAATGTCAATTTAAACAGACAGAGAAAAAGTCTGCTGCTATAAACAGCACAGGCTTTTTCTCCTTTATTTAAATCACTGCGTGTTTTGCCAAAGTGAAAATAAGTAGCTTTAATCCGGCCTTGATGGTCCCAGACGAGCATCTGGAACCAGTGAAGGAGCACTTTCACAGATGCTGAGTTCACAGGCAATGTTTACAGCCTTGTAAAAGGGAGCCTCGGCAACGGGGCCGTGCCCAAAGACGCCACACTGTCACACCCATATCATCCCACTCGTGTCAAAAAATGACTTTAGTGCAGCACACGTGGGGGTGTTGAACACAGAGCTGTATGAATGCTGACAACCAGCCTGGAGCCAACCAGCAGCAACCTGAGTCCTGCGTGTGGCTGACGGAGGATCTGAGGGTCCAGCAGGTATCTCAGGTCTGAGAAGGAGCCACACCGCGACTCACGGCGTGGCAGGTTTCTCTTCTGAAAGCTGAAATCAAAAGCACCATATGCGCTTCATCGAAGGCTGAATGATTAAACAACAAAGCCAGGATTCTGCATTAGACACTCAGCGAAGGCCACAGCACAGAGTGGGAGCTCAGGGACACGGACGAGCTGATTAACATTTAACATGCTAAAGGCTTTTTCCTCCAAATCTTACAGTTTAGCAGAAATCATGCAAATCTTTTTTGGCAGTGCTGTCCACAGAGGGAATCAAACCCTCAACCCTGCCGTGCTAACTTACACTGCAGCAGTGGGGAAACCTGAAGGGTCACTTACTGGGCCTAATGATGGAGATAAACGAGCCCGCCTGAACCCAGCACAGGCTGACGTCTGCGGGGAGCAGATGCTGGTGTTAGGCCAGCATCCCCTGGGCAGGTCCACAGTAAAGCTGCATATGGGCCACTTTGCTGTCTTTAAGTGGCCTTTGAAATGACATCATCTAGGAGGATTACTCATTTATACACACATGCTGACATAAAGCCACGGTGGTGGTGAAAATGACATAAAATTGTAACTTTGAAAACTTTGCACGAGATAAATTAAAAGCGATGTTCAAATACTGAATGTTATGGATCGACCACAAAGAACCAGTTCAAACTTACCATGCGCCAAAGTTCTGAGCGCAAATACAACCAGAACGGGAATCAGGGCGGCTCGGTGCTCCATCATACATCTGCTCACACCTACACGCGCTTCTGGACAGTCTGTAGGACAGGCACAGTTTTATGAGGCGGGCTGTCCAGCAGCGGCTCTGATAATATCCACAATGGGATGAATTAGAGACCGCCAGCGGGTTCCACGGGCAGCATCTCAGCCGCTCCAGAAATAAGCCACAAGTTCAAACATCCCACTCAATAACTTTCATTCCCTCCGCGCTGCGAAATCCGCGCTCCAGCCCGTACAAAGCAAGCCGCAGGTGATGAGCGGAGGGCGGCCGTGAGTGAGGGGTAAGAAGCGCCCGGTCAGTGAGTCCCGTCCCCCCCTCCCCCCCTTCTCTCTCTTCTTTTTAAACAGAGGAGAAAAATTCATGAGAGCATCCTCTGAGAGGAAGAAGCCCGAAAGTAGCCGAACTCATCGCGCCGAGGAGGAAGGTCCACTCGGTTAAACGCGCAGCTCCATCTCAGACCTGCAGCGCGGCTCCGCTCCCAGCACAGACTCACCGCCCGACAGCACGGTCCCGGAGCCACACGCACCACGGTGAAGGTGGCCACGGTGGCACGACTGGCTTCCGCTTTTGCTTTCAAAATAAAACGCCCCCGTTTACGACTATTAGGAGTCCGTACATTACGGGGGAGAGAGGGTGTAGAAGATCAGCGCTGGTAAATGAAGCTTTTAAAAACAGCCGTATTAAGAGGAGACTCAATCATATGTCCGCTGCAGGGACTCAGTAAGCAAGAAGAGGCTTCTAAAAACCATCCAGCTTCAGCATCTATGTGCAGATGTTCCTCCTAAATCATCATCGAAATCAACTAACTATTTATTTTGAGTAATATAATAATATAATTGAGTATAGGGATGAATTCATCCATTCATACGAATGGGTGAGTGCGTCCAAAGTTCTCGGCCTCCTCTTCCTATTTGTTCTGTTGTTTTTCTTTTCTTTTTTCTATTTATTTCTAATATTTCCGTTTCTATGTGTTCTTAACTGAGATGCACTGACACATACGTTTTCGTTCCGTCAGGGAGACCGTATGTTGAAGGCACACTGAGCGAACCTCCGGTTCACCCTCCTTTAATTCTGACTGAATTTACTACCCCAGGCTCTCTTAAAGGGCCAGTGCGCTCAATTTCATTCGTATGTTGTGGGCGCCTCTGAAAGACCTTCATCCGGAAACCTTGTCAGGCCGATCAAAACTGCTCCTCTACCTTCAGACCAACATTAAACATGTCAGCAGAAGCCTCAGAGCCCTGTATCACCCAGGCTGCATCACTGCAATGTTACACATCAGAGAGACAACACAAGCAACAACAGCTGAAACAAAACGTTGATGGATCTTTTGGGCTTCCTGGAACATTTGCTGTGATTAATAACAGAATAACAAATGCCAGCCTGCACTGTGGGTGATTGCTCTGGTTTCTTAAAACGTGTTATTAGTTTGATCAGAGTGCAGTTGTCTGTAACTGTAACTTACATGAAGATCAGACAGCATTTTATTATTAATCAATGCAGGAATCATTCAGAGGGCTTTCTGTTTGCTGCTGTGTCTCCATGCATCTGTGAAATGTTTCTCAGCGCTGGAGAGTCTCTTCATCACGCTGTTCAGAAGAGCTTTGTTACTTAATGAATCCAGAGTAATTCAATCACACAGGGCTCAGAAACTTTATCCCACAGTTATAATTATATGGTTATATATGAGCATTTTGCATCCTTGAATACTCCACGGAGAGCACGAATGTTAATTTACTGCTGTAAATTATTGCTATTTGAATCCATTCAAACCACTTTTTTAACTGAAGTCATAATGCTCAATGAGGCGAAAATGTCAACTTTTATCTCATGGCTGTTATCTAACCACACAGGCATAAATTATGTTGGCAATAGTTTGAATCCAAATGCAAATTTCTCTTACATGTGTAAGACCTTTGATCATGCCTACTGTGATGCTATGTATACAAATCAGGCAATGGGAATGAGTCAGGCACTAAAAGATACAAACAACCCCCCACACCACTGCAAAATGTCACTATTTATCTGAGCACAGGCTCTGCCTGCAATGATGGAAAGCGAAAAGCAATATTACATGTGCCAGGAGATACGACAAACTGCAGCCAATGAAACTTGACATAGTAAGAGCCACAATTCTGCAATGAGGAATGATTGGCTCGAGTGCTGCTGAGCTGAATAAATATTAGGGGTCAGACAGACCTGGTAAACACACAGCTCTTGACATTTATAGAAATGCATTGAACGGTGCTTTGCATCAAGCAATGCATACTAAGATGAGCTTTAACACATTCTGTCTGCCTCTGTTCTCGGCATTGTGTGCAGCAGAAATGCTTCCACATTGCTCAGCTCTCTGCTGCAGAAGGCTGCAAATAAATTCTCTCCTTTTCGGGTTAACAGGAAAAATGAGAACCAAGCAGCACTTAAACACCCCTGATATTTCTTTCATGTTTTATGCATGTACATGTTTAATTTAATTGCAGAAACTGATTAATTGAGCATCGCTCTGTGATTGAATAAAACATGATGAGGCCCTCCACTTAAATGCATTTCCGTTTGTCTGTGACTGATGCTGCTACTTTGGTGCTTTCATCAAACATTTGGCATAGCTGTCAGTGGAATCAAGCGCTCCATGAATTTAGACTAATTATCCACATTAGGTACTGAATTACAATGACAGCCCATCAGTGTGGATTGGTGCTGTGCAACACTCTTGCAGCTGAGCTGCAGACCGTAGAATTATGCCCTTTTCACACACAGAGGTTTGTGTGTAGAAAGGGCATAATTTCTGCTATTCATTTGAAAGCATTGTAAAGGTCATTGAGAGCAGCTTTTGGGGAATGCCAGCATTAAAGCATTTCCTGGCATTCCTGGCAGCACGGATGGGCTCTGTAATATATGGAGTCTAATTGATGGTTTGCGTGGCAGGAGGGTTTCATTTCCTTACCTCGAGACCAGTCGGTGTTTGAACAGAGTCTCTGCAATTTACAAACAATAAATATAGAATTCAGATAAAGTGTTTCAACAGTGAGTCGTGTGAGTTACAACAGATCCATTGAATTTAACATGCAGCGAGCAAAGATGAAGACAAATGGATCTGCAGTTTCAGTAAAAGCGCGTGTGTTATCTGTAATGCAGCTGAGCCTATATTTATAAATAAACGAATGACTTTGAGTGAGCTGAGATTATGATGTTTGAAGGATCTGCACTGCTTTCTTCCCTCCTGGCTGAGGCTGCTTCTGTTACACTCTTCCACACTGAGCTGATTAAAGGCCTTTCTGAAGAATCACAGATATCAAGGATCCACTAAGAAACCAAACAGCCATTTATGAAGACCAAATAAGCACAATGTGTCCAATTAAACTCACCACGTGCACAGAGTTTACATATCAGCTCCAAAATATGCAAATGGAAAGAGGCCGGAAGTGTTTTATTTTGCAGATGAAAAGCTATTTTAGGAGCATTAACGTCTTTCATTCATCAGCAGAAAGGATTTCCCACAGTGCTTTCAACACATGAAGTGCTCCCAACAACTTTTAGCACTTCTGAAAACAGGAATTCTTATCAAAGATTGCTTTGTTTTGCTTTATCCTCCTTTCAGCAGTGCGGGTGGAAGCTCCATGATTCATGAACTCTTTGAATCCATTACTTCCTGTCCAAGGATGCCTGTAGAGGTGACTCACCTTTTCACTGAGGGTGGAATAATAAGCGACCTTGGAGTTATCCATTAAATGGAAAATTACACATTTTGTCCTTTCTTTGGCTTTTTAAAAATGGGCTGTAATTTTAAGGAGCCAGTGCATGATTAGTAGTGAATAGGTTCTCCCTCAAAAGGACAAGCATTGAATAACAACTCTTTCTCCAGTTTTATTCCACCATCAGCCGGCTGATGATCAGAGAAGAGCTGCTATGGCCACTTCATGAACCTGTTGAACTCAACCTGCATTTAGCCCAGATCACCAAAAATAAAAATAAACAAAAAACTGCATATTTACAAAGTTTTTTATTATCATTTGCATCCTTATAATAGTTTGAGATTAGATAAGGAACCAGCAGGTCGGTGATGTTCTGTTTTGGCACTCCGTGTGATCAGTTCCACATGTCAATGTCCACATACATCGGTGTTGTTTCCACCTTGACTGCAGGCCAGTTCGAGCGACTGGAGCACGTCTATACACCGGAGCCCTTTGTGTACATTACATATTTCGCCCTTCTGCGCTGAAGCATTTCAGTTTTCTGGACTGTGCTGCAGTGTATGGAGGACCAAAGCTGACAGAAATATATACACCTTGTAGAAATGCTGTTTTTCCTTTTCCTCATACATGCATTTTCGTTTTCGTTTTCCTTGCACACACATTTTCATCAAGAAGTATTTATATTTTGTTTTGCCTTTTGGGTTTAGCTCAAAAACGCTCCAAAAGTCGTCAATGCCACCAGGATTGTTGCTAGTCGCTTTTTGAAAAAATAGTCACCAGGGGGGTCTGAAAAGTTGCTAAATCTAGTAACAAAGTCGCCAAGTTGGCAACACTGTATGGATGAGCTTCTTCATGTTTATTGACCAATCATTTGCATAATGAAGCAGAAATGCATACGGTAAAGGAAAAAGAGAGATGAGGAAATGACAAAAGAACAAGGGCTTGTATAAGGAAAAGGCTAAACATAATATATACATTTCTTGATGAAAACGCGTGTATAAGGAAAAGGAAAAACAGTATTTCTACAAGGTATTTTTGTTTCTGTTTTTATTTCTAATTATGTCAGTTTTGGTCCTCCATACAGTGCTCTATTCTCTTATTTGTGAGAAAAGAAACAACTAATCAAATGTGATACAAAAAGTTACATTACACTGATGAAGTAATTAAAATAAGTTGTTTTATTATTGTTCTGTAGTTGTAACCAGGGAAACAGAAATCTGTGATCTTTTTAATAATAACAGTAACTTGCTGAGCCACTTCCTGTTGCAGCGATCCACTTTTTAATGCACGTGAAATGAGTGAAACAGAGGAGTGAAGCAGCTCACAGCTAACCTGCAGCAGCTGGTGTGTCGTGCTCCCAGGGCAGGTTTTTGACTTTAGGATTATTATTATATTTGAGTTGTGTTGTGAGGTTTTATTGTGATATTCTTTTTCTTTTGCTTATTCCATGTTTTTCTTTGAAGGTTAGTTTACTTCGTGCTTTCTCCCTTCATGAAGTGTTTGCTCCTGGGTTCTTCCATCACCAGCATCCTGTTTCCCAATTACCTCTGAGAATGTCTGGTCCTGTTTCTGCCTTTCTCCGATTGTTGCCGTGTCCCTGGATGCTGTTTGTGTGTTAACTCTAGATTTACTGCCTTTTTTAACCTGATGAGAGTTTTGCATTAACTCACCAATAAAGGCAGCAGTCAGTTATTTTCCAACTTTATTAATTTCTTGCTTTTTGGTGGCCTCATTTAATTTCATGACATTTTGCTGTAAAGATGAAACACTACACATGCCAAACCTTGGTATTAATATTTCTCTCAAATTTTCAAAACCAGTGGTGTCCTGTTCATTAGGGGAAGGCAGGCAAGATTTGTCCTCATTTTTATCCTTTAAAGAACATATGAAATGATGTATTGTTCTTCCCACAGAGAAACGGCCAACATCCTTTAGCAGAAACATTTCCTTCCTGGCTGTAAATCATCATTAATGCATAAAAACAGTGATGGCAGTGCTGATATTGCTGGGAGTTTTAAAGAAGCGATTTTACATGCTCACAATTACGAGAGCTGATAAAGCTGAGGAAGAAGGGAGGTAAAAGTCTGCCAGCTTTGCGCCCCCACAGCTGCTGATGTCAGAGATTAGACTTGTGTGAATTCATGGGTGACGTGCAAATGTGCAAATGCTTAAAATAATTGCTGTTTAGCTGCCCCAACCCGGAGTTCTGATTTAGACCTAAAAATGCATTTTCAGCAGTGCAAGTTCATCTTTACAGTACCGTTATAATCCCTGTACGGCTAACCATGGCAGAACATGTATGATGTTCTAATGTTAAAGCATTACCAAAGCAGGAAATACGAGAGCATTAAGATGAGTGGAGCACTGTGGATGTGAGGATGCAGGTGTGGTGACCACACTGCTGCCTTCAAACGCCATTAAATGCTTATCAGCTGCATCTGTAGCTCGACATTTGAATCTATTTGAGGTCTCTCGTTTATTACCAGTAATGAGACCCTCATATGGCTCATGCCATTTTTAACCCGCAGTGGGTAACGTGAGGACAGGACCTTTAAGAGAATCCAATGAATGGATTCTAGTATAGATTAATTGATTAAGAAGGTGGCGCCCTGAGATGAGCGTGTATCTCTTTATTGATTTACCTTTCCATGAGAATGGCTGTTATCTGACCTCCCTGAAGGATGAAGGGAAAAAGAGGAAGAAATACATGGGGGGGGGGGGTGAGGCAGTCCAGCTATTAGGTGGA